>OMKZ01005955.1:10670-30581 GCA_900302535.1 Neoniphon sammara
TGTTATTTGGTTTTTCTTTTTATTTTGACAGGTAAGATTGGAAAATAGAATCTTTTTGTTTGTTATTTTGGCCATGCCCTCCCTGACGTGGAAGCTACTTTGTATTGAATAAATAATTGACTGCTGAGAGGTTGTGTGCGGCCTTCCACCCTGTGCCCAGGAGGGCTCACAGCAACATGAAACAATTCACAAAATACAATAATGACTAGGAGTCATAACATGGAATAATACCTTGGAACAATTACAATGACCAAAATAGAACACGGTCAAAGAACCAGCAGCTTCTATCTCAAGCTAGTAATATTGTTAATGCTAGTGTTTCTCAATACTAAAACCAATATTTTCCACCTGTTACTTCCTCTTCATCTTGGATCTTTGTCTCTTAATTTGGTCAAAGGTTTCCTCTTCTGCTTTATTGAAGAGGATAAATTGATAAAATGCAGCGTAGAGGCAGCCAGTCTTCTCATCAATGGTCTTGTTTGTTTGAAATTGGTTTGTAGTTATTTTAATGTCTCAAAATCAAAGTGGTAATGACTTATTGATATTAAAATGCTATATTATCTACTTTAAGGAAAACCAAGACCGAATATAAGAATGAATTTAAAAATGACAGCATACTCTTTGCAGTGCACTATTTCCCCCAAAGCATCTCAGCATATGATTGGTTAAAGAATCTGTTCGTGGATATCAGTTGCTGTAATTCAGCTTAGGAAAAAGCTCACAGTGGATTGAGGAACACATTTACAAGAAACACACATGGGCATTGTTTGAGCATTTGTTTACTCCAAAGTCTGCTAAGCTCTTACTTCACAAAGACAATGAAGGCCTTTGTCTTCATTCAAGATTGTAGAAGTTTTTGAATAACTGCATGGAAGACCTGTCTACACTATCTGATAGTAGTTACAGAAATGGTTCCCATTAGGGTGAATGGACGAAGAAAGTTACATAGAGAGTACCCCAAAGGAATGAGGAAATCTGTTTGCGGAGACGTTTTGGTTCCATGGCAGATTGCGTGGAAATTTGCACATCATGTCAATCAATTTAGATGATTCCACAAATTGTGTGCACTAAACTAATTTCTAAGATGATATAACAGCCCCTGAGCCAATATTTGTACATATGCACAGTACCCTTCATATACTGTACGTGACTGATTCATCCAGCCAGTGAAGCATGACAAACTACTGGGAAATCACATGACCCATCACTGGATAAGTAACCAATGGCAAAGACTTGCCATTTGCTTTAATACAGAGAAGTAACACTGCCAAGAACAGGATCAGACCTCTTGTGTCATGCACCATGGCTTTGGCACAAATGATCAAAATCAAATCACTTTTGTAGGTCATCTCCACTCACGCTCCAACACATCCCTCCTAAGTGAGACTATTACCTCAGTTACAGATGTGCTAAACCAATGTAAATGCTAAAGGGAGAATGAAAACATTAATAGCTCTTTAGTGTTGAACAAGTAGTCTGTAAATATGCCACCAAGAGTCACAACTCATTTTAAAATGGAGATTAGTTAACAAACTGGTCATTTCAATGGTTGATACATGTTATATCCTTTGTTTCTGTTCACACAAATAACTTAGGTGCACGTGAGCTTAGATTGTTTTCTGGAGTCTAAATCCCACCTCAGTTATGTAACATATTTAGTGTTAATCCTTTAACTTGAATGATGCCAAAAGCCAAATAAATAAGCTAAGCACACTTCACAAACGCATACAGTTTGATCCCGCTCCATGAACTCATTTCCTGATATAACAAAATGACCTTTTTTGCACAATGACCTCTGTTTGGTTCCTTTGTCGAAGGACTCATCAATTTATAACAATATTGTTGAGTTTTACCCTGCATTAGCTTCAAGATGGCTGGGAAAGGATTCTTGGAAGAGAGCCACAGTTATAAGTAGTTGAGAGGGATTCAGATTTGCACGCCATGGCTTGAAAGGTCACAACAGAGGTCCAATTGTATGGAGCTACTGGGGAGAGTAGAGGATTAAATTAGAGAGAGTGTTTTTTGGAGGATCCTTTCTTATTATTTGTATGCAAAAAGCTGTGAAAGCATGTGAGCAATGTCAATTGAGTCAAGGGCAGAGGTCAGTGGGTAAAGGGTCAGTAATAATCATTAGCATTGGCAATACTGACCTGTCAGATGTGATTAGAAGCATTCAACCCTGTCTAATTGTGTTGCTGTCTTCAAACTGAAAGAAAAATAAGAATAAGATTAAAAAATTAAACTCGGGAATTGTGTTTTTCCCTTAAATTTTAAAAGTTAGAAAAAATATTTTTCCCAATATTGTCTATTTCCATATTTCCAGTTGCACATACTGTATATATTCTGTGTCTGGTGGCAGCAGTGCCTCACTGAAGCCATATCAGGTTATTGAATGAAATACTGGCAGCACCATTATGAATAATGGAAAATATCTAGATGTTTTGTTTATCATTTTATAGACATGTCCCTTTAATTCAGCAGGACATATTTGTTATCTAGGAATGAAAATAAAGTTCTCTGGCTTTGAACAAAGCTGGGCCGTGCAGAGACTTTTAATTCAGGTATTCAAACTCTTTAATGCTTTGGCAAGTAAACACTAACTGTTTATTGATGAAGTTCATTCACATGTCTTTGTTTAAAATGACACTGTCCACTGGGTATGTTGGTTGGCTGCAGATGTTGTGGAGGTAATAGCCCTGCGAAAAGACAGGTAATTAAAACTGGACTATTGTGAAGTGCTGTGAAAAGCTGAACATCAAACAGAAGGTGGCCCCCATCTGGATTTTGAAACACCTGTGGAACATTCCTCGCAAAGAAGAAATGTCAGTCACGCAACCTGCCAAATGAGAGGTCAGACTTTTATATTTTTTTAATGTTGCCTTGTCAATATCCTCATTATTAGCTTTTTTTCCCAAGAACCTATAACTTACTCCAGTTTATAATCTTGTTGACTGTAGATACCAGCCTATTGTGCTGACAAAGAGGTACGTGATGCAAGGAAACACACTCGATAAGTTTATCTCTTCAGCAGTGACAAATAATGGATGTTTCAACAGGAATGCGTGAGTCTGTGTTCACATTCAATGCAGGTTATCGGTCCCCACTGAGAGGCATGGCGCAAAAGAGATTAGCCAAACAGATGTCCGAATTTTAGCCCGCTGGCATAGCCCTGAGGAGGCTCCAGTTTCAGAGCCCAGGGGAATCTGGACCAAGTCCCACTGAAGAAATATTATCCTGAGGCACACCTTCATCATGGGCAGCCGGCACCTGTTGCTCTTCCATGAATGAAAGAGCCAGTCGAGCCTGGTTCTGACATGGTAACTCTGAGCTATGAGGGTGACCCACATCTGACACTGGTTCAAGTGACAAAGGCCTGAAACAACTAAAAGCAGTGACCAGAGTGTGACCAGACAGAAACATGTCATGAGAGGCTGTCAGTGTTGCAATCAAATAAGAGACACTCACTCTCTGGCAAAAAAAAAAAAGAAACAAAAAATCCAAATGGTTGTAGTCTTCGTTTGGCTTATTCATTTTGTCTCTTTGTCTTATTTTATTGTCTCCATGGTTTTGTAACCAAGATACCAGGGCTTGGTAATTACCCTGTGAACTCTCTTTCAGGATGCCTCTCACTATTTTAGCAGCCAGTGATGGCCATACCTTGGCACGATTTCCACTTGGCCAACTACTTTCCAAATGTCTGAAAAGATGAAGGGCAGGTCAACCTCCAGCCTTGGCCTGCCAGAAACCTTAATAGTGAGCCAGGGGAGGGCTTTCAACAAAGCAACCGAGTGTGTAACTCTTCAGTGAGTGACAGGAAGCAAGGTCTAAATGAAGGTCAGTGGTTTGTTACAAGGCCTCTGCATTCACTATACAGTCTGAGGTGTACGTGTCCCCGTACTGGGTGACTGGAAGGCCCACATCTCTGACCACCTAAAGAATTTGAGCTAACAACAGTTTCACAATTTTCAAAATAATAATTAATAATAATAATAATTAATCATTTTTAAAATAATAATTGAAACTGATTCACATATTTTTTTCCAAATTTTTGTAAATACACTTAAAAGTTGTGCAGCATTTGGATGGAAACATGGATAGTCAGTACTTTGTGCGATAGGAAATATTCAAACTCTGTCAAAGTCATATGTTTATAGAAAAAGGTGTGCTGTATATTATGCTTTTTATACATACACTGCTTTTTCTGGTGATTTTAATTTGTCAGGCCTCTGTGGGCAGATCTCGAGGACAGCTTGGGGTCTAACTTCATAATCAGGCACCTAGGGCAGCGAGAACAACAGGCACCAGTGATGTATTATGGCCCCACGATGAAAGACGGCCTTTGATGTGTTTGTGTTTAACAGGATCACAGCCCAGGCTGTGAAGAACAAGAAACAAATCGTTTTTTCTTTAAAAAAGTCCAAGCCTAGGCTCTTGGGAGTGCCCGTATTGCGTCTGCATGCTCAGTTGGCGGAAATGCTCCAGCAAAGACGCAAAGCGTGCCTGGCAGGTGGATCCAGTGAGAGGCTTCCTATGTCGCATTTCCGCTCATACGTCGAGTCCCTTATATTTGTGCATTTTATTAATACCGCATCAGTGTGAGGTCAGCTAAGCTTGATTACAAATTCAAGAAGTGTTAGCATGCTGAGCCAAAAGTAGATAATTAAGAGAATAAAGAGTGATGTAACTGGAGCAAATCAATGTCCTGTTTTTGTGAGGTTATTTCAGTGAAACAACAATGGCAGTGAAAGTCCATGATCCACACATTTAACACGGTAATTAGTTCTTATTAGGCAATAGGTCTATTTCAGTATTGCAAAAGTCATTCAAATGTTAGAATGTGTCATAATCTACCTGCCTGTATTGTTCCTTTTTGTAGTTTACATTTCAGGAATTGTGTAACCCAGGCCGTGCATGGCTCTAACACTTCCATCACCTTCATCCAAACAGAGACCAACACACATACAAGAGAAGCATGAAATGAAAAGGCAAGTCCTCTGAGGTCTCTCAGCATGAATGCTTGGCCTTTGTGTTTGACAGTTTTAAGGTGTGACTCCTGTTTCAGTGCTGACAGTCCTTCGTGTGCTCCTTTACAATATGCAGAGCCCAGGCTTAGCTTTATTTAGAACACGAAGCTCGCAATGTTGGTGATTTTCAAATGTAAAGTTGTTCCACCGCTGCACTCATTTTAACTCTCTGGATGATGAATAAGAACTTTTCCATGTGTCATTTCATACACTGAAGGCATACAATGTCTTATTCATTTTAATCTTAATTAAAAAGTATCATGATAACAATGTGAGATTTGTCCTCCAGTTATTAGTCGATGTGTTGCTTGTCACCTCTCTGGGAATGAGTCTTCAGTCACTGTTTGTCATTTCTCTGCTGCACAGTGCCACAGATTGTTGCCAGTCATGTTTTGTGCACAATAACATCCATGTGAGCATGTCCTCCAAATAAAAGGTCTGTACCAGAATTCCTACAGTGCACATGATGGATGACTCACAGTTACACAATCCAGATACTCAAAGCTGATCATTACTGCCTGGCCAAGTATGGGTGTAACTCAAGGTGGTAATGACAGGTGCATGAACACTGTCCATTGAAAACACGATAAAGAGGAAACTCAGAGATCCCAGTGAGTTCAGCTCTGTCAAAAGCTATTCCTGACCAGAGAATTTGCCAAACAAAGGCTGCTGACGGACACTGGCTCTTGTGAATTGTGTAGTAGGGCCAGTCTACGTGTATCAGCTCATGCACTGAGTGGAGGACTCACAAGGTTTCACTGTGACTCTGACCATTTGAGCCGCCCTCTGGCTCTGAGGCCAATTAGCAGATTGCCTCAGTAGAAGTCCTGCCAGTCAGCGGTGAAGTGACCACCGACAGACCTTTACATTTCGGTCCCAGACTTCTAAAATGAAATACACAACAAACAGACACAAAACTATGACAACAGGCTTAAATCTGTCCCTGCTTTTTCCTCTAAAAAGGCTTTCTGGCTGCATGCCTGATAGCTTATAGATCAAAGAGGATTCTTTCCTGACCGAGGGAAAAAAGTTCCCAAGGCAACAACTCTGGATTATTATGCATTAGAAAATATAAGCAAAATTAAGTTAATTCGTTTCGACTATGTTTTATACATTAAAGTCCTGAGCCAGACATAAAATAACAGAAGAAAACTTGGACTTCTTGTGACTGGCATCCTGAGTGCACAATACCACCCTTTAGAGCATCCACCCAAGTCTTTGTTCCAGTAAAATGTCTGTTATTGTTTTCATTAGGTTTCAAAGGATTTTCATGCAAAAACCATAATGTGTCAGTCTTTCCCCGTGTCCCCTCGCTGTTATTGTGTGAATGCAGGCTTTCTTCCTCCTCGAGCGAACTGATTATTTTTCTTCCAGTTGAATATGCTTCAACCGGACGCCTCCCCGCCACCTGTAACAAAAGGTATGCGCATCATGTGTGATGTAATGAAGTCCTCTTCCTCCTCTCATCCCGTTTCTTGGATACTGGGATCCTGGAAAGGGATGACACACACTTTATTGTTTAAGCATTCTTTTATATTAGCTTTAGTTGATCAATTCATCCTGCATGTTAGGTAAACTCCATATATTATAACTGCATGTAGCATTGATATTTATTTGTATTTACATGTGCATTAAGCCCTAAAAGGAAAGTAAAAAAAAAGAAAATAACAAATGCAAATGACTACTGTGGTCTTCCCTGAGCATAAAACAGAAGAAAATGTTTCATCAGTGTTCAGTATTGAAGCTGCAATAAATGTATGAAACAGAATGGAAATGATGGGAGCAATCCCTGGAAATATTGTTGTGACTAAGTAATGCCATAATTTAAGTGCTACTGAAAGTTGTTGCTCCTAACCAACTCTCAATTTCACACTGGACTTTCTTTCCGCAGTATTCGCCTGTTATTGTTTTCCCAAGGTTTCAAAGGCAATAGATGAATTGAAAAGGGAACAAATTTCTACAAATTCTACCGCTTTCCCCCCTTGCTTTCATGTGCTGTACAAACATGCATTTCCCTTTAGGTGGTCACAATTATTTTCCTAATATTTTTTTATTATTTTTTTTTTTTACACACGCCCAGACCGGATAACCTCCCCACTATCCCAAACAAAAGGTAGCACACAGTTTTCATTTAAATATTTGTTTTTACGCAGTTTTCATAACAAACAGCCCACATCACAGTGCAGGGGTTGAATGGAGGGCAGCCGTGTCACATCATCATTAGATCACAGATATGGATGGCTTGAAAAACATATTGTTAGAAGGCTAAAAATCTGAACTGAACAGATGTTTACATTTCAAAAATCTGAATGCAACATGGTGATAAAAAATATCACGGTCAATAGTAAAAATGACTATATCAAACGCCAAATATGTCTATAAAATAAGGGAAATGACCACAAGTGTTCTTAGAAAGTTTTGCTGAAAACATTTGGCTCATCCTGTGTGACCCGGATGTAAATTTATATCTGGGACTTGCAATAAAGCACAAAAGGTGAACAACGAACACACACACAAACGCCCACGCCCATATGAAACACTTTCATAAGGAAAACTTTCAGATGTACCCTATGGTGTTTTTGCATATATTGACCTGTACTGTATTGCATGTAAATGGCATTTGATGGCCACTTAATTGTGTATTTACTGCCCTGAAACTATGAATTAAAATGAGCTCTATAGCCTAGTAAGACAAGTAAACAAAAGAAAAAAACAAACAAATAACTAATCCTAAAACCCATAGCCATAAAAATATCATATTCTATGTGTTTGCACTTCCAATAATGTCCCTTTTTAAGACCATGTTGGCGTTAAAATCTTATTTTACTCAAAAAAGAGTGAAATAAATAAATGAATAAATAAATAAATAAATAAATGAATTAATTTTGCCAATAACAATTGAATTTCTTTCCATTGCGTCTGATTCAGGGGTTTTTCCAAGAACAAGTGTCATCATTTTCAAATTAGGCAGATGACTCCATTAAGTGTCAGGAAAACGATGCTTCCCTCAAAAATCCTTCAAACAAGATTTGCGTCAGAAGTTACGTGAAATTGTCTCACCCCTTTTGCAGGTTTTTCCCCTTTTATAAATATAATTAATACAAAAAGTCTTTATGACTCGATTTAGATGCAACACCTGCTGTGATGGATAATTTTTTGCAGTGTGTGTGCAGGCAGCCAAGTTTGCATTCAGTTCTATAATGCCTCCGCTGTAGTGTGCCAAGCTCCAAACATGCGTTTTAGCTTTTTCTACAGAGATGCTCTCATTGGCTGAGAAGAAGGACGGGCCTCCTTACGTTGACACACACTCCCAAAAATTGCGTCAGCGAACGAAATATATTAACCTAACCCGGCCTATGTTTCCACACATAAGACATTTTGCAGACAGGCACACAGGTAAAGGTACTTGAACTACTCAACATCTTCATCTGGGAAGACTTTTACAGACCTCCGAATAAAACTATTTGACCTCCGAAATAACAGAGCACGAGGAGAGAATACAGTCAACTCCAAGTGAAGCTGCGGGAAAACAAGAAAGCGAAGAAGAGCACGCGTAAAGACTTTCTATATAGACGACCGCATCGTTGAAATTTGAAATAATTTTTCAGCGGGGAAACTACAAAATGAGTAACTTCTGAGCAGGCTAAAAACTGGGACACTGACCCTCCAGGAAGTTCTTCCGTCGCCTTCAACTTTGAGGAAAAAAAAAAGAGAAGAGGACAAAGAAAGAATAAAGAACGAATAATTCTCGCAACGCAGCCATGGACTCAGGAAAGGTAATAATTTCGATGACGCATACTATCAAAGATTATTCTTATCCCGCCAAACCTGTTCGGCTGCTTTCAGATGTGTTTAGACCGCAGGGCTGTCAGTATGTGGCCGGCAGCAAACGAGTTCAGTGGGTTCATCGAAGAAATATTTTTAGCCATGAGGTACTTAGACATGTGCCGTGATGAAACAACACTATAATACTGCTTTTCTTGTAGTAAGCCGTGTTATCGCTATAATATTCCTATAGTGACTTATAGTGTGTCTGTGGTACTCAAGAGCGACTTTATGTATTATTATTTTTGGAGTTATTTTTGACTTTATGCGACGGTAATGTATTATTTTATCTCCTTTGGCACCGCTGTAATATTCCTATAATATTCCTTTAAGTGTGGTGCTCAACAGTGAGATAGCGAACTTATGACACTATAGAGTATTTCCCTGTCCCTTATAATATCTCTGTTGTAACATTCATATAATCTTACTCTTTCTCTATGACTTTTGTGTAGCATCCTAAACTTTATTGCACAACATGGACATAGTGAATAGGGTGGATTGGGTTTGCCATCGCTCGCTGTGTGTGTGTGTGTGTGTGTGTGTGTGAGTGAGTGTCTGTGTGTTGAAGTGGGGGTAAACCTAATATGTCACAGACTAATTTGCCTCAGCCAAGTTTTATGCCGGGCTGCTCCTGTGGGTACGTGACTTACGTGCCCCAACTCCTGGTCTGAGATGAGCTATTTCTATCACAGCTATAACACAGTTATAACAAGGTCTGATGCCAATTTTCTTTACTAGTACTTATGTTACACCTTTACACAATTGGACTATAGTAATCCCATAATAAATTGTTTGGAGTAGAATATAGATATCACAGCAGAACTGAGTTCATGTAGCAGTATCGTGGGAATATTATATTGATGCAAAAAAGTAAAAATCCAACCAAGTAAGATAAGGCCACTGTAAACTTAATGTTGAGAATCACAGACTTACCTTAACTCCCGCTGTGAGTTGAATAGTAATTTTCCCAAAAAGATGTTTCCACATCATACCATTTATGTGCTGATCTAACATGAATTCCTAATCCAGATTTATGTCAATTATGAAGACAAATTTGCCTCCACGGATCCAGCCAGGATAGCAGGCTTTACTTTTGATATCTTTTTATAATATGACCTAGTTGAAAACCATGATGCGCATTGTTCACAAACTCAATGTGGCTTATCTGGTGTTTGATATGACTGACTCCGTCCAAGGTGCAGGCTTTTCTCAGGCTCATATACAGCACAGTAAGGCACAGAGACCTAAAACTGCACTCTTTTTACCCCTCTTGCTTTCTTGTTGATGTAATAGGAAAATAAGTTAAATCGAGTAGAAAGCAGCAGAGCAGCCTGGTTTGACCTGGTGGCCATACATGTTTCATTTGTTGTTTTATTTTCTCCATCCACCCCCTAAATGCTATTTTTCACCATGCACTCTGTCCTGCATGGCCCCTGCAGCTGGAAGGACATTTTGTGGACGTGATGGGAATGTTTTTCTCTGTCCCCAAGTCCCACTGTGACACCAACTCTGCAGATTTCCAGAGAGAGTGAGAGACCGCTAAGGGAACACCGAGTTGTCTGTAACACAGGCGGGTCAGAGACTTGACCCTTTCCTTCCCTAGCTGCTTGTATCGTCCCCTCCGCGTTTTGTTGCTTCCAGCAGCGCTGAGCTGTTTGTGTGTGTCTGGGCTTACGCAGTAGCTGAGCCCAGTCTTCTTAGACACAGGCTAATTAACATCGTGTGATCAGGATTTTCATACCTGGCTTGTGTTTCGTGATGCCAAGATATGTGCATGGAAGTCAGGAAAGTTGAAACTTCCAGCAAGTGGCTCACAGGAGAGTCTGCTGATGTAGGGAATGGTAAGATACACAAAACATGCAAAAAGCTTTCACCCAGTGTGTAACCATTAATTTTATTGTTTAGTCAACAAATAATGTCTGTCTTAAAATTTGGCAACACGATCATTGTTTTGGAAAGGTGTGGTCCCGCAAAGGCTTGGTCCAGGTCTGCCACAGTTCAGAGAGATTTAGGCATCTTTTCTACCTTAACAGCACTAATTGTCTTTAATTTTAGCCTGCCTTTTAAATGTTCTCACTCGTCCCATGCAGTTACATTCTAATAAAGCAGTCTAATCCCACCGCTTCTCCATCAAAACATTTACACAGAACACGTCTTAATCTCACATTGTTAGCCCTCTTAAAAAACTTCATTCTGAACAACAGCAGGCTTTGTTTGGGGCTGAAAACTCAAGTCAGTCCTCTTATTCTCCTGGATAAGGAATAATAATGGTAATTGGGGTCAAGCATACAGTTGACCTGATCTGTGTTGAATGAAACAGCCCGTAACCTTTTGATTCCTGCCAGAGCTGACAGCTCGGGCATGTTGATTGGGGTCCAGAGCCAACAACCAGCTCCTGCCTGCCTTGTGCAGGATTAATTCCTCTCCATGCTTTGCTCTCTTCAAGACAGTCCAGTAGGTTTATTTTTCTCTGCATGACTACCCTCCTCTGTATGTCCCTCAGTGTAACTGTCAGCCATGTTCTAATGAGGCCTAATGAGACTTTGCTTCAAAAGTTGGGATTAAAAGATCTAGGAGGGCTTTAATTGAAATGGGCAAATAACCAAGAGCCAAGGCTTAATTCACTTTCTTGAGAAACTGGATGCCATTGTGCACACTGTGCTGACCCCCGTGACTAATCGCTATTCACATGGAGGTAAAGGTTGGATAAAACTGTTGAAGTTCTCGATGTGCAGGACAAAGCAACGTCTTTCTATTTTTCTTTTTGCTCTTTCTGCTTTATTCGACAGTGACGCTAGAGATAGACAAGAAAGACAAGGGAGAGAGAGGAGATGACATGCGGCAAAGGGCGCGTGTCGGAATCGAACCGCGTGTGGTACGGACTCTACACTGTGAGCCACTGGGGTGCCCCGAGATTATGTAGGTTTAATGAATCAGGACTGATTGTAACTTTATGTTGACATCTTTAGAGGTTTGGTCTAAGCACCTCTGGCTGGCCAACTTCCTCATTCCTTCCTCCTTCCTCCTCTTTACATTATTCCCTGTGGTGTTTGCTGACAGGCAGCGCAGTGGGAGATATCGGTGCTTGCTTTCCTGCCTTCAGAAGAAGCTATTTGCTGCCATTCGTTCTTGTACACTATAAAAGAAAGCTTGAATTGCCCAAGCTAGATAGTCCATCACAGTAAACATGAAGCCTTAATTTAGTGAACATTTTTCATTGTGTCTCAGCTGAGTGTTTTCATATCAGCACAAACATTACATTACCCCCTACTTAGTGTCAATCACCCGACAGCCCCAGGAAAAAACATAAGTCTCTGCCAGAAAATAATCCCTCATAAACATGTTTCAAGCTTGGTATTTGTAAAACAACTAAAAACAAGTAAGCATTAAAATATCTAATTACATATGGCATGCATTGCAAAATGATTGGGCAGAGTAGACAGTAATAAATGGGCTGTAAATCTAAATGACAGCAATATGCTCAGACTGAATTATTCTGATGACGCGAATTACAGTCCTGTCCTGTACCCTGAACTGTTTAAAAACAAGTGCCAAGAGTTATTTTTACATGTACGCCTTCACCCAGGTCTGTTGTGTTCTCAGCTGTAGAGCTATTGTACACAGGACGGGTCAAAGAGGGACAGAGCGGTAAGGAGGTGCAGTCATATTAGATTCCCCAGAGGTGTGTTACCTGAGAGCTCTGAATAGAGAGGTAATGTTTGCTGGGACGTGATGCTAGCCACGTAGGCCATCACCAACAGCCTGGTGCTCACAGGCATTGAGGAACTGAACTGAGCGGAGCTGAACCGCATGGCTTTATTGGCTTCTGCTTTCTAAACAATGCACCACCTCCTGACCTGGTGATTTTACTTTACTCAGAGGAAATCCTCTGATAGTCTGGCTGTGATGATTCACAAACTGTGAACAGCTGTGGTTACAGACAAAAAAGGTGTTCCTAGAGTGGTCATAATGTTGATGGAAATGTGTCACACTTTAGGGTTTAGGGTTACGGTTAGGGTCATGTTTAGCAGCGCTGAATTAGAAAAAGGCTAAAATTATTGGTAACTATGGTTATCAACAGCAAGAATGTGAACATGCTAGTTGCTGACACTCCCTGATAAAAGGGTGTAATCTGTTTAAAGAATAGGTTGACTGTGACAGCCCCGCCAGCGTCAGTCTTCACATCACATTTGATATTGCTGTTTCCTGGTAGGGTCCTGTGTGTTTGCCTATGACCTGAAGTAGGTGTCATTTACGCACCAAGGAGACGCAAGTTATGACTGTGTTGTGTACACTCCGGGTTAGCGAGAACAGATTCAGCATTGCTTTATGTTTGCTCAAACTCAGGCTCCTCTCATAGATAAACTTCATATGAAGAGGTTTCTCTGCTGTCAGGGTGTTGGATGAGGCCCGGCTCAAACACAAACACTGAAATAAAGGCCTAAATATTTAGCTGGTTGCGTTAAAGCCTAATTTGGAGAAAACCGGTTCCATCCTTTATTGCCCCTAATCCAATAAAATGCCTTGGGCTCATCTATGTGACCAGAATAGCACGGAAGCACAGGCGCGCTGGTCTGTAAATAGTTGACCAGACCATAATTGTACAACATAATGGCTTAACCAAAACATGCATTTGAATTAAACACCCTCCCTCAGTCCTGCTGTTGACAGTGTTTATTGTGGACCCAGAGCTGAGAGGCTGTGGTATCCATGGACTGAAGCTACGGTCAACAACGCTAGTATTGTAGTCGTATCACTATGACTAGGCTTAAATTGACTCTATATCACATGTTTCTCTGTTCACAGGGAAAGAGGAAACATTTGCATGGGCCTTTAGCAGTTCTCAGTAACAAGCGGAAAGATAACAATCAACCATATTCGTAGGAAGACAGAAGGTGTCACTTTCAAGAGTTCCTCGTTGATCTCATCAGACCAGTGGCTGATGCAATATGTCATTGATGCTTTAATGAATTGCTGAGGTCAAGTGAAAAGTCATGTTTTCCCTTGTTGACCCCAATTTTTCTAGATGTATTTATTTAAGAAAAAGCATCAGCAGCACAACTGAACATTGATTCAGTGTAGGAGTAGAACAAGCAGGTTTTCATGAGCAGGGAGGGAAATGACATACTAACCACCACCCAAATGCTTCTACATCTTTGGGTTTGTCTGCTCTACCAGCCCTTTGGCCGGTCCAACCAGAGGTCTTTCTCTATTTTACATCTATGGATGGTAACATTTTGAAAATATGAACAATAGTCATGTAAACTCTGACAGGCTAGATTCCCAAAGACATCACTATCACTTCTTTATTATGAACAAAATTACTGATCCTGGGCCGACTGAATCTTTCATTATGAGCTTTTAATGTAGGTATGAAAGGCTGTGAGCCATTGTAAATACATGACAACCAAATGTCCAAATGTAGCTTATAATATGTTTCAAGATTGACTTTTTGTCTATGCTCTATGAAGACATTCCAATAAATATAATACCAATCTCTGAAATAAGGCTCTTGCTACTGGGGATAATGTAAAGTTGTCAACAATAATTCATATTTGCTGTCAGAGCAAAGTGTTCAGAGTGCTCAGTTATCATCAGAGTGCACTCAATGCCTGCTTCAGTAATCAGATTAAGAATTAGGTATGCATGTAGATTAGTATGAGAAAGTATAATTAGTGTGATGCCAGGCCTTTTGATTAGGTAAGTGAAGTATCTGTAAGTAATTATCTGTAAGTGAACAGATTTTTTTGTTTGTTTTTACTAATGTCTACACAGCTGGAAGTTGGTAAAACCTGCCTTTGGCGACACAAAGGGTGGAGCCAAGGCACAGCTGGAGGACTCATCGCGTGTGGTGGTTTTGTGACTGTGATCATACAAGGGTTTTTGGGTGTTAATGTCATTGATTTCTCAGTGAGCAAGACCTAAGTGTTTCACTGCGACTGTGCCCACTTGCCAGCTTTGAAGGATGACAGGAAAAGGGTAGGTTTTTTTTTTATGCCAGTGTGGGTGGGGGGTAAAACTGTCTGTCTCTGTCTGTTGTGCTGTGTTTCAGTTTGAGTAAGTTTGGGTTAAGGATGTCACGATAACAGAGTTTTGGTTGTTGATGCCAGTACCGGTGAAATTACATGAATCTTGATACTGATTTGATAGCAGAGCAACAACAGAAGTATCATTCAGCACACACTCCTCTATTAAATTAACAAGTAAACAGAAACTTAACGTGTTTCAAGTATTTGAGCATATAAGCTACATTAGAATGCAAAGACTGAAATATCGACTTGTAGCCTTCAAATAGAAAACAAAACAGCCCAAGATAAACTGATTTCAAATTAGAGGGACTGCATAAAATGTAATATAAACAAAAAATAAACTGTAGTGATTTTGTGCTCTCTTTTTGATTTACACTCCTTACAAGTATGACTACAACTTCAAGTCTTTCTGGTATTTAATCATGCCAGCTAAGGGTACATTAGACAACAGCACAGAGTGGGGTATCAAGTTGCATTAATACTATTGATACTAAAAACACCAGTATTGGTATTGTCTTCAAAATTTTGGCATTGACTTGTTAAGTATTGATTGTTGTGACATCCGTTGTTTGGGCTAAAATACTGACTATAATTAAAAAAATATCCAAAACAATGGAGCATTCATCAAGGATTTCATTACATTTTGGATAAGGGATGCAATTTTTTATGACATTTTTTTATGACATCTTGAATTTAAGAACAACTTCTTCCTGCATGTAATAAATTCAAAGTTAACCTTTATGATTACAACAAGATGGTTCGTAGGTCCTTGGCCTCTGTGTGTATTAAGGACAGGGTGACTGTTGTCTCCTCTTATGTAGGTTAAAGGTGAAGATGTCAGAGAGGAGAGTTTCATGCCTCTTTAACAGACCCTGCCCTCTCCAGTCGGACGGCCCTCAGCTGCTGGACTCAGACATCCATATTTAGGGAATATTTGCAAATCAGCCCAGCTGTTTGCCTTAAAGGGCACCAGACTCTGGTAATGCACGAGAGAGTGCGGAGGCAGAGCATCTAGGCAGAGTTTCTTTGTAAGAAATAAATCATATTAGTGGTTTAACTGGAATCTAGGGCCTGTTTCCTGTTCATTTGGCATCACACAGCTGTGACTCCTTAGAATGACATCAGTTCTGGTAGGCTTGCTCATAGGCAACGTGGCTCCTTTAAGAGCCCAACCCACAGTATTGAAAAGTGTGTGTTGGTGTGTGCGTACGTGCATGTTTATATCCTGTAGCTAAACAGTCCTTTGCTGGACTTGGTGACCCTGGACGACTCCCAGTGAGAGAGCTTATTGGTTCAGACACAACTCTAGGCGGGACCTAAAGTCTCTTAACCCAGCCCATTTTCAAGCCTCCAGAAATGAGCATCACACTGGCTTAACATGCTGGAGTGACTGCCTACAAACACACAGGGCCTTTTTTTCCTCCAGCTCCCCTCCCCCTCTGCCATGAGGCGAAGGAATTCTAGTATTCACAGAAATGTTAAAGCCCTCTGTTGCCCAGGCTACCTTTCGCAAGAAAGCCACTGTTAAAAATTAGCCTGGAGGATGGACAGTCCCTGAACTGAAACCTGATGATGCTGTTTCTGATGTTTATCTTCCTTTTTTGCAGTGAATGGAAACTTCAGAGCCAGGCTTAAAGTTTCCATCTGAGCTGTCCTCTCAGGCGAGTCGGGCTGGTTCACCCAGATTCAGGAACAGGAATCACCTCATTAAATGATTGAATGGATGGATAGATAAAATCCAGATAAACTTAGGATAAGCAGGATGGATGTGCAGGCTGTTGCTGAACTCCAACCCATTTTTGTTGTTGATGAGGGGCTCCTGATAACCATAAGGTCTTTCATTCATCTGTAAGGTGACTTTAAGTGTGTAAGGACTGAGGTGGGTCAGGTATTAGGTATCTAACTGTCATGGGACTGTGCCGTCTCTCAGGCCTACAGTTTAGAGCACCAAATGGTCACAGGTTTGACTCCTGCAGCAGCAACAATGTGTCTTGTCAAAATCTCCTTGAGCAAAACCCTCAGATCCTTACTGCTCACTGAAAAGTTTCTTTGGTTTGTCAACACAATGGTTAGAGTTGACTAGTCGGTTTTTAATGGGTTAAACTACTGACAGTTGAGCTGGCCTTACAGGAGGAAATGGTCTAACATGAATCACCGTGTCTAACAGGACTAATATCCAAAGACTGATCATCATGCCACGATGGCTGACGATGATGATCCTTGTTTGACTTGCTTGTTTCTTAATTGCATTTTGTAAATTAGTTTTGAATATAATTCATTACAAATTAAATGAAACCAAAGTGGCAGTACTTGTAGTATAAGCAATAGTACTTTGGGGTAAAAATAAGAAACAGGAAGTTGCTTTCAGCTGTTTGCATGTCTGGAAAGAGGCAAACAGACAAAGATAACAGACTGTCCTGGTCTGCACCGGTTTGTTAACTTCATTGTATGAGAAAAATCTCTGGGCTCTGCTCAGATCAGCCATTAGATGATTTCAGTAATAACAGGAACATGGACAATAACGTGGGTTAGGCCCAGGCTTAACCTGACCCCCTCCCTTGAGAACTGCCCGTTGGATGTGTGGTCCTAATGCACCACAGTTTCTCTCAGCCCTCTGAATCTGACTTGAGAGTTTGAGGATGCCTTCCTCCTTCTCTTTTCTGCTTCTTTTGAGACCGCCCCTTTGGATGTTGTGTGGCATCCACTTTGGGCAGTCCCATCTTACCATGTTACGTAACAGAGTCCACTAAGTCTGATCTCAGGCATTTACTGGATACAGTTAACAGTGCACTTATTATACTGGTTATACACACGCACTGGAGATCCATAAAATTCGACTCCATACAACCTGAACATTTTGTTAAGCCACTAATAACCAGGGCTGCTGCAGCTCAATGTCTACAAGTGAGAAAATCACTGAAGTAACTTCATGTCAGTGACAGAGCAAGACAGTTCATGCTTTGTTTAAAAGATTGAAGTCTATTATATTTTCATTTTGCAAATGGACCCGCATGGACACTTGTTATCGTCCAACCAGAAATTGATGCAACTGTCAGTGTATTGTTTTACACTCCCAGCCAGTATTGATCCATTTATTTAGATGGTGAGGTGATAAATCATACTTGTCTAGTTGTTCTCTGTCCTGACTGCTCTCTCCCTGCTCTCTCCCCTTGTAGCAAGTGACGTTCCAGCTGATGCTGGCTGTGGGAACCGCTGTGATTGGCTCTCTCCAGTTTGGCTACAACACGGGTGTCATCAATGCCCCTCAGAAGGTGAGTTTTGTGTGTATGCATGTGCATGTCATGCAGACCAGGGTTAAACAGTCTTACCAAATACTTTCTACATGGTTCTTACTCTCCTGTGTGTATTTATTGTATTCACAGACCAGTTTCATTATCCTTTCTATTCTTTTGCACATGCACGCTTGTAAAAAGCCGGTCAGAAATCTGGGAAAGGGTTTACATGGCCCAATAATCAGGATTATCCAGCAGAAATCTAGCTTGAATATGTCGATTTCTCTTAATCCCTTACCCCGATTACTGAAATCGGCGTTCATGTTTACATGGCAGTTGAGAAACCAGGAACTGCAGTCCGAGGATGAGTCACTTGTTAACTGAAATAAACGTACTGATGGTGAACTGAACTTTATTGGGCTATGCTCTGCCAGATAGGTCATTCTGTCTGCCAACCTGCCTGTCCTAGTGCTCGCTGAGATGTTCATTGCCTAGACAAGAGGGCGAAACTAATAATAGCCACATTTAGGCCTATCAAGTCCAAGGCTGTCTCCATTAAAAGACTCAGAGTGATTCATGTGTGAAACGTGTTTCCATAGCCAAAGATGTCCCTTGACTTGGCAGACTTTTGACCAAGAGCAGGTTGGGTAAAACTAAACAAGGGTACAAATTGGAGGTATTGTATGTATGTGAACTGGACCAATAGCAAGATTGTTATTTCTGTATTGCACATCAGTTTTCTTACCAAAGAAAAATAGAATTAAGAGCTTATTGTTGTGCACAAAATGCACTATCCTGGGGATAGAGTCCAGCTTACAGTGCATGATATGTCAATAACTAGAGCTTGTTCAGTCTGCTAAAGGATAAAAGGGTTAAGCCAAGCCATGCACATATCAGCCTTTGTCTGAACACACCCTGCGGCGAGCCAGATATCTGTCCACGGCTCACAGGTGTGTTGCCAGGGAGTCCAGATCTGCCTGCCCTTTTCATTTACCTTTGACATATGATGGGTCCTCTCCTGTGCTGGTGACTGACTGACTCTGTCACGGTGATCTACTATTGCAGCTGTCTGCTGGGTCTCTGTGTCAGGCCAGCCTCTGTTGCTCCATCACAAACAGACACTCTGATCCCCACTTCACATCTTCTATCACACCATCAGAGCTATCATGTGTTTTAATGTTTGAGACCCGAAATAGAATGAAATAGTCTGAACTTGTGGATATATGATCCCTCACTGACTTCATCTTTTAAATCCGTTTGAGTCTTTAAGGATAGATAAACATAAAGTGATCAAGTTAAAGAGGGAATTTGAACTGTTGAGAAAAAAATGTGCTGTTGGCATGGATTGTGCAAATAGGGATGTAACTCAATATTAGGAAGCCATTCCTGGTATTTTATAAACTGGCTGTGGATTAAGAAGACTGCAGCACACATACTGTAAATATTCTTAACTGCTGAGAAGTAGCCTAGTAGGCTGAATAATATTTCAGAATATTTAATCTAGTGCTGCTTTTGCGAAACCACACACCAATCCACCATCAAAACACCACATGTTCAGCTTCATGGAGCTCAGATGGGGAGCCACAAAGTGCCTCATGTGAGGCTGGGTGAGGGGCTGCAGTTTGAGAGGGGGGGGCTAAATATGTAAGTTTGTTAACACTGACACTGCGCAAGTATAAACTTGCCCTCTCTGTTTTTTATCCCCCCTCCAAGTCCCTGCCTAGGTCTCTCTCTCTCTCTCTCTCTCTCTCTCTCTCTCTCTCTCTCTCTCTCACACACACACACACAAGACTTCCTTGC
>OMKZ01005955.1:30601-46455 GCA_900302535.1 Neoniphon sammara
GTCTCTCTCTCTCTCTCTCTCTCTCTCTCTCTCTCTCTCTCTCTCTCACACACACACACACACACAAGGTCTAAGTGTGTCATGTGACCACAGTCCAATCAATGCAACAGCTGTTTTAGAGAAAGAACGGGAGTACAGAAAAAAATTCACAGCAGCTTTCCTCAACATACGCTCATAATCTTTTTCAGGCTTAGTATAGCAGCAACCTTTTTGATTATCACCAACCCCTCCGTGCATTACTGTGCGATAAAGGCTGAGTGATGCTGGTGGTGCCGGTGACGAAGGCCACGCTTGGTGCAAGAGTCTCTGATTAGATACGGACCTTCAAGGGCCCTGCTTTGGCTTACTGTCCTGTGCCGCCCCTCTCCTCCGCCTGCCAGCTCCACACTGCAAAAAATACCCATCTTACAAAAGTTAATGCAGTTAGTATTAAATCTTAGAGTGAGTAGTTATTGCTGTGGTGTTTCTGCACTCACTTGTCAATCAAACAGTCTGTCCAGTACGAGGACGTCTTTTTCCTCGGATTTTCTGCTGATGAAGTTTGATTTTCTCTTTATTTGTGTTCAGTCATGGTGGCTGTCACTGCTCATGATAACTCTCCAGTTCTTCCTCTATTTACTGCAAATGGATCATTTTTAAAAAAAATCTGAAAAGTGTGCAGAAAACAATAGAAATTAAGTCTTTTTTCCACTGGTTTTAAGTAAGTGTGAAAAATGCAAGATTTCACACGTTAAAGTGGGTAGATTTTGCTTTGCACATTGAGTACTCTGTGTACCTTGACACCCCAGCAACTAGCCAGCTCAGTGCACACATGCAGTTGCCTTGATAGCATGAATGGACAGCTTGTTCTATTGTGTGGCTAGAGCCAGCGTGAGGTTTGGACTGCTGCGAAAAAGACTAGGGAGAGAACATGAAATGATTATGTAATTTATCAGGAGCAGCCATGCCACTTAGTCCTTTTTTTCCCAATGACATTACTTAATCAAGGTGTTATTTTTGCACAGTCACCACTGGTTCTCATCAATACCCTCTTATTTAAGCCTGTTCTCAATATGGGTGCAGTGCTTAAACTTTGCCCATGTGCAAACCATCAGTGGAACTTCTTTTTATAACCTACACTTATTCATGATAATAAAAAATGTTTTTAGAGTATATTTGGGATTTGATGATGAACATCTTGTTTTTAGTTACTGCATACACCACAGTCAAATGTTGGTGCCTCTGCCTCTCCTGCTGATATGCATTTCAGTGGGGGTGGCTGGGATAAACAGCAAGAGTACAGTATGTGATTACAAACTTGTCATGTCATGAGGAGGGCGGTTAAGGTCTCGTGAGTGTTAGTAGATAGTGGACACAGCCCGAGCCTTGCGTCACACTGACCATATCCCTTAGCCATGGGAAAACCTGTGACACATGACAGCCTTACAAATGGTGTTAATGAGGCCATGAGGAGTCAAGGAAAAACATGACCCACATTACATCAGCTTGATGAAATACCCCCTTTGGATGCAGCACATGTAAGAGCTTCTATATTAGGTTAATTGCTGAGTGTGGTGTAACAGAAATTGTTAGATACAGACGTGATGTTATATTATCACTGAGGCACATGACAGCAGCCAGCTAATATTTGGAGGATAGAAAGTGGTGGCGGGTGGAATTTGTGGGTGGGATTGGAAGGGGCGAGGCGCAGTAGTACACCCATCAGGGAGGATTTACAGCCATTTGTGACCGTCCTGAGTCATCTGAGAAGTGTCACTGTGCCATGAAGCAGGCTTGAGTACACACACACACACACATGCACGCAGACACACATACCCAGACGCCGACTTTGCAGCTTCTCCTCTGTCACTAGTTCGTCTGGGTGTGTTTGTCAACATTGTCATGCACTCTGGGCGCAGAGTGGGGGAGCAGAAACTTGAAACCGGGTTGGTGAGTTAACTTCCTGGTTGCCTGAGCACTGGATTTGATCGTACACTGCTGCCCCCCACTGGCCATTAAGTGACACTGCAGCTGTCTGTTTGAGCCTGGGCAAGACAACAGATAAAAGCAGATGACTAGCTAATGAAACTGCAATAACAGCAACAAAAATACTACGAGTGCTAACAACAACAACACCATTAGTAGCAATAATAACACTAATAATGTTATCCTTGATTAATTTATCCACATGGGTAAATATTCTATAAATATCACCTAATGTCTGTGTTGCAGCGGGCTATTTCACATTTACGTGGTTGTAAATGTGATTGTGTTAGGATGTGATGCGATACAATATGAATGTGTTTATTGTACTGTGGGAAATCCAGTTTGCAAGGCCAGCTCAAAAAATAGTTTCTCTGTTTTCTTTTTTTGACACAAAAACTGTATTTGTTTATGTTCTCCCCATAACAGATCATTGAGGCATTCATCAATGAGACCTGGCTTGAGCGATACCAGGAGCCCATCACCAAAGGCACCCTCACGAGTCTCTGGTCCATCTCAGTCGCCATCTTCTCTGTCGGTGGGATCTTTGGCTCCTTCTCTGTGGGACTCTTTGTCAACCGCTTTGGAAGGTAAACAGAAAACACACAAGTGTGGAAATCCATGCTGGAATTAGTCATCCACATGCCTTTGGCTTGTTTTTTTTTTAAATAGAATCAGACCATGCTTGATGAATTATTATGAGTAATAATCAAAGATATAAAGCAATTTTTTATACCAAAAATGTTTATACCAAAAATTGATTTTGTGACGGTATTGTTTCTTGATACCCTTGGCATAATAACACATGAATAACATGGAAGATTAGCATGTAAATCTTTTAATTTAACCT
This sequence comes from Neoniphon sammara, assembly GCA_900302535.1. Classification (NCBI taxonomy): domain Eukaryota; kingdom Metazoa; phylum Chordata; class Actinopteri; order Holocentriformes; family Holocentridae; genus Neoniphon; species Neoniphon sammara. The sequence continues at coordinate 33,414 of OMKZ01005955.1, forward strand.
TCAGATGTTTTTCAGCATGACCTGTTTGAATTAGACTCTAATGCCTGTGTTCTCTGTTCGCTGCAGGAGGAACTCCATGCTGATGGCCAATGTTCTGGCTTTCGGCTCTGCTGCTCTCATGGGCTTTTCCAAGATCGGAAGGTCCTGGGAGATGCTGATCATTGGCCGCTTTGTGGTGGGCCTGTACTCGGGCCTCTCCACGGGCTTTGTTCCCATGTATGTGGGTGAGGTTGCCCCCACAGCCCTACGAGGAGCCCTTGGCACCCTCCACCAGCTGGGCATTGTCGTAGGCATCCTCATGGCACAGGTGGGTGGATAACAGATAAAATGCTGGTGAGCACAGCATTACAGTTTCAGCACACTGAAACTGTAAAATGATGCAGAGTAGTTGTTGTGATTGACCTTCATCACACTGTAAGTTGGGATAGTGTAATCAAATCTTTAACTTTATCATATAATATACTGAAATGGTGCCACTTTAAAGCTTTTTGTACATGTATTATGATCCTGCTGAGGCTACCCAGGATAAAAAAATTCTGTAGGGTGATTTAGACAAAAGCGTCCATCAGAGTGAGTTTGGTTACTTGTACGCAGAGCTGTGCTGGTGATTCATGTGTGTTTTGCTCTGTGTTGACTGCAGGTGTTTGGTTTGGAGTCTATCATGGGCAGCGCCACCTTGTGGCCGGTCCTCCTGGGCTTTACCTTCATCCCTGCTGTGCTGCAGTGTGTCCTGCTGCCTTTCTGCCCCGAGAGCCCGCGCTTCCTGCTCATCAACAGGAACGAGGAGAACAAGGCCAAGACTGGTGAGTTCACAGACACACACACACACACACACACACACACACACACTCACACTGAACCAAACCTGTCAGTTGAAGGGGTGGGATTCAGTTCTAACTACTCTTTCCTTGGATGATTTTACAGACAGCACTCACTATGAAATAATTTGTAAATTTCTATAGTTTTACATTATAATTTACAAGGGTCACACTGCACATGATGTTTTGGTACTTGCCTTCCTCTTTGTGCCAGTATGTTATTGTATAATTTTGAAAGTTTGTTGTTCTAGAAAAAGTCATGGACTAAAATTTTGAAAACTGAGATATTTCAGTTGTAAAATTCAAAACAGCCATCAGCTGACCGTTTGCTTAGCCATTCGAGTGTTAGGAGGGTTATACATGTCAAAATAGGAACACACCGAATAAAATCGAAATCAAAATAAACTGTGCGGCTGTAATAAACACAAAATCCAAGGATCTCATAAAAACATCTCTTCTCTAAAGAAACAAAAACAAGGTGACAAAGAGAAGTGGGAAACAAAAGTAGGAATCCAACTTCAGATTGTAGCATGACCCCCTGTCGCCCTGCCCCTTCCAGTGCTGAAGAAGCTTCGAGGGACCACGGACGTGAGCGCTGACATGCAGGAGATGAAGGAGGAGAGCCGACAGATGATGAGGGAGAAGAAGGTGACCATTCTGGAGCTGTTCCGCTCGCCCCTCTACCGACAGCCCCTCGTCATCGCCATCATCCTGCAGCTCTCCCAGCAGCTGTCTGGCATCAACGCTGTGAGTTTAAAGGCCCAGACATTATGCCATTGTTCACCACCATGTGTACCACCATTAAGATGCTGGAGACAGACACAAAAGCCTAATAGAGGCATCGCATGGTATTGCAGTTTTTCTCTGTATCCTACATACACGTTCGCATATTGTTGCCCATTGCACTTCTTAAATCCTCAGAGATGTTCTGTTGCAAAGCAGCTATCCTAAAGCACATGTAACTCTCTGCCATTTGTAATTTGTAATTTATTTATTTAATAGGAACAATGCAATTAACATAGTTTCAGTGCATGGCATGAATCTGATGTGTTGCATATAGAGTTTTCGCTATAGCTAATTCTGAACTCCTGTCCCCAGTCCTGTCCCCATGCTCAAACTTTGTTGTTGCCATGCTGTAGGTATTCTACTACTCCACGAGTATCTTTGAGAAGGCCGAAGTGGCACAGCCTGTGTATGCTACCATTGGTGCCGGAGTGGTAAACACAGCTTTCACAGTGGTCTCGGTGAGTTCACTCTAACCTTCTTTAACTTATGTACCTATATCAACCACTGCTGTATATCAGTTAGCGATAACAAAACAAAGACTTAGCCATATGAAATGTGATGGATCATTAGAACATACTATACTAGAATATACAAGGAATTATAGAATCAAACAGTAAATCAGTGCAGCACATTGTTCATTGTTTACCATCGGTTGCATTATTTTTAATTAGGTCTTATTCCTCATTTTATTCTCTTGTCCTTTAGCTGTTTGTAGTGGAGCGTGCTGGACGCAGGTCTCTGCACCTGATTGGACTGCTGGGTATGGCTGGCTCTGCCGTACTGATGACTGTTGCCCTGGCTCTGCTGGTATGTTGCTCTTTATTTATTTATTTATTTTTTTAGTTTTAAGTGGTCCTAGCTATCTACCAGTCTTATTCAACTAATGGTGATTGTGCTGAAGGCTATGACACATTGAAAGAGGTTGTCTGTAGTTTCATACAGCATAAATACCAGTTACTTAACACATTCTCGGTTTCTTCTCTCTCAGGACCAGCAGAAGTGGATGTCGTACGTGAGCATCGTGGCCATCTTTGCCTTCGTGGCGTTCTTTGAGATCGGACCGGGTCCCATCCCCTGGTTCATCGTGGCAGAGCTGTTCTCCCAGGGGCCCAGGCCTTCAGCTTTCGCCGTGGCAGGCTTCTCCAACTGGACTGCCAACTTCATAGTGGGCATGTGCTTCCAGTATATTGCGGTGAGTAAAAACTGTAAAGGACCAGGGAACATATCTAGGTGATTGTCTGATATCATTTTGATTAGTTAACATAGCAAGCTAGCATGCAATAATAGACCTTTTTCACAGCAGTCATTTTGACATGAAATAGCAGGTAAACACAGGTGTTACTAAGGACATTAATGAAGGTGCTGTTCCATTTAATAGAGCCAAGGTCCTGCTCATGCTGTCTCACTGTGCTCTGCTACACTTTCAAATGAAACTAGATAGCTTTGAATGACTTAAAAAAAAGAAAAGAAAAGAAAAAACTTTTCGTCCATTTTGCATCTGCTAGGCTTAACAGTTGTTGATGAAACAAAATCATGTTGAAGGGAAACAGCGAAGCCCAGAAGTCTGATAGTCTGTAGATAGGTCCTGAGGAGGAGAAATTCAGGTTTAGCCTGTTTCTCAGTTGACAAGCTTGTTGACTGTTCACACATTGTCCGAGTTTCTATGAGCTCTAGATAATGAATGGATTTTGGTGACCTGTTTTTTGTGTTATTGTGACTATTTGACACATGTATGTCTGGGCTACACTGTGTTCTTGATATTTAAAATTTAAGTGTGAAAGGCAGCTTGTGGTAGAGTCAGCTTTAAATTACATAAATTACATTTAATTGTTGCACTGAGCCAGGTATAAAATGGATTTTTCTAGCAGACCAGTTGCACTACAATTTCACTAACAACGTTTCTCTCCTTTCCTCTGTTCACAGGACTTGTGTGGCGCCTACGTCTTCATCATCTTCACGGTGCTGCTGCTTTTGTTCTTCATCTTCACCTACTTCAAGGTGCCGGAGACTAAGGGCCGGACGTTTGACGAGATATCCGCCGGTTTCCGCCAGTCAGCCGCCACCGGGGGAGAGAAGCACTCGCCGGAGGAGCTCAACAGCCTGGGTGCTGACTCTCAGCTCTGAGGGACTGACTCGTATCTCTTCACGTCTTCACTAATCTGCACATGCCCTGGCAAGAACTCCTGCACCCCGTAAACTCCCTCTCTCAGACCAAGAGGGAGCTAGAAGGGGTCTACTGACTAGAAGTAGACATTTACACTGGTAGAATAACTTTCACACTGTCAGCATATTTCGGGCGTCAACACCAAGCCCTGAGCGGCCTTGCTTGATTCCTTGATTTGACGCCTTCTGCTGCCTCCCTCATGTCACACAAGTAAACACAAACTTGACTGGCACTAGGACCTGTGGCCACTGTGGAGAGGGGGGGTTGAGGATAGAATGAATATGTTTTTTAATGTTTTTAAAAAAGGAAGGTCTGTCAATATCAGTCAATCTATTTTAACTTTTTTTTTTCACTTTACTGATGTTCGCATGTTACTTTTCTTCATTGCCTGTTACAGTTCATTCAGTTTGCTGTAGTCTTGCTAAAGAGCCCGAAAACCAGGGATGAATTTCACTGAGCAAAGCATCTTTTTTATGCATCAGAACATACTGTACTTCTGTAACGCTGCTTACTCTGTTAAGCTTGTTTTTATGATGTTTTCCTTGTTCACCAGCAGAGGGCGCCGTATGCTCTGTCATAAGGAATGGTTATGTTTCCATACAGGAGGAGTTATATATAGGCTGCAATATGTCAGTGCATTGCTGTTAGGATCTGTTTATTTCCTTAATGATATTATTGGAACAATCAAGACCCTCAAAGCACTGCACATCATGTAAATATATATATATATACTGTATATCCATATTTGCGCACACACACACAACACACATGCACATACACACAAATATATATACTTATTTGCTCCTGTAAGATAAGAGTTTAATTTTTTAATGCTAGAAAATATATTTCTTACTGAAAAAAAAAATCATATCTAAAGTGTAGTTTCTTTAATGAGATTCATTTTGGGGCACGAAGACAAAACAGTTACCGTGTTTCCATATATCAAAGAAACTCATTCATGCATTTTTATTCTGTCCCTTTTTAGAAATACATTTGATGAATTTTATATGGCAGTGGAATTATGAGACTGCATGTCAATCGTCTGCTCAGACCAGTCTCAGCATTGAACATAACAATGAAGTTGATTAATCTAATCACCTCATAGCGTCATGAGATAGCTGTGAGCTCATAATCACAATCACCAGCCAAACTGACTGAAGGCTTATGTCAATACAAAACCAGTACAAGTTGCCTGTCTGAAACAGTCGAGCCTCCAGTATAGTAATGTCTTCCTTTTAGCCTTATCATGCTGGAGCCAGTCTCAGGTTACATTTACATTTGTTGGTCTAGACAGAGAGCTACTTTCAGTGGAGGATCTTCCTCTAAAATGTTTTAGTGTGTTGAGATTACCTGCGGAGAGGCCAGAGTTCGGTGCCTTGGCCTGAAGGCAGTTTCAATCTTTTCACACGAATATGAGCTGCATTCAGTTCCTCTGTCACACCCATGGAGCAGAAGGTATCATTTCCAAAAAAAGAAAATAAAAAGAATGGGGACCAAAATGAATGAAGTGGCTTTCAATCTTTTGCAAGGTTTTCACAAAGTGCTTTTTACCCATCAGGGTCAAACTCCCAATGTTCCCTGCACTCCACAATGTCCACTAGGTGTTTTTAGAAGTGGATGTTAGCTGTTGTAATGTAAAGTATGTTTAGTGCTTTGTGCTCTCAATGCTACATTGTTGACCAGCTCGCTCTTTCGATTGTGGCTGGCCAGACCTCTGTAGTTTGTTTGGCTCTGCCTGACATCACTTCCTCTTAGCTGCAAAAGTTACTGTCTATGACTGCTGTGCCATTTGGATAACTTTTCTTTCCTTTAAATGTGTTGTTTGAGGAAAATGATCTTTTTAGCAGCACTTTATTATCCGCAATGATAGTTGTTTTGTCACTGAAAAAAAAATCTTGAGCGTGTTAGTGTGTTTCAGTTGCTTTTTACACAGTATGGAATCTTTGTTACTGAGGAGAGACTGAAGTACTGCTGAATGATTACTTGATGTTAACATTTTTGAATTGTATGATTTGTTCATATCTGTTGAGTTGTATAAACATATTACAAGGCAGCAGTTGTCCTTGATCTGATACACACGGGCCAGTCCTAAGTGTATGTGGTAATATTCATGGTCTAATGGGGACACTGATCCAAACACAAACCAGTAGTCAACATCCATTATAATCATTCCATGATTAGTTATTAGTTACTGACCGTGTCATGGCACCGATGACTGCCATGATAGTGGACAAAAAAAGATCCACTTACAATACTGACTGCCATTTATTGCAGATAACAAAACTGTATTTTCTGTAAATAGATTTAAAATGCAGTTTGGGCATTTAATTTGAAACCCATGTATACTGTTAGAATGACGAAGCATCCCACAACTCATCACAGCACAGGTTGGTGGTCTAAACAAGCCACATGGTGTAAATAAATACTACCCATCCCAAACATGTATTTAACTGTTAGAAACTTTTGAAAAGATAAATTAATGTTTAGTTTCGAGCGCTGTACATCTCTATATGCATCTAGTATGCACACCCCCCTCCTGTTCCCTCTGAAGAAACGTGAGCAATAACGAAAGCGCTTTTATTTCACATTTTACATCAGCCGCGGAGGGATTGTGCTAATTAGATGCATTCACTAGTGTTTTTCTCGATTTAGTGCACAGTATATATTAAAATGTTTGTAATAAATAACGCACGTGTGTATGATGTTGGAATGTGAACCTCCATCAGAGGGATATAAATTTTGCTGGATGTCCTGGATGGCTCTTCCCGCTTGTTTAAGATATTTGTGGATGGATGGTTGAATAAAACAAATCATGCATACGACAGTGCTCATTACAGACCTTTTTTTGTCAGTCTGTGTCTATTGTTGGCAATAACAATAAGAAACTTTTATCGAACATATTGCTGAGCATGGGACTTGAGTTTTTGAGAGGAAAATACATGAAAAAAGAAAACCTTTATTGATTTCTTAGTGCCTGCAAGCAGTTACCAGGGAAACAAAAACTGTGTAAATGTGTGTGTTTGTGTGTGTGTGTGTTACTGTCTGTGGGGCCAGACATGATCCTCTGGCTTCAAAGAAGGCTTTGAAGATGGCAAAGTCAAAAGAGATAATCTGACCCCAGAATGACTGAATCTACTGTTTCTCCTCTTCCCTTACGATTCACCTCCATCCAGTGTCTCTCTGATCCAAGTTGCAAATGAAGACCCCTTACCTTTACATTTACTTGTAACAACTGTGATAAAGATTAATGTATTTGCTTGAGATTTGATTGTCATAAAGTTACCTGTGAGGGTGTCTTCCCACATTTTTATAGGATATATGTGAGGAACTTTGCTTGTTCTCATCTGGCTGAATTCAGTGAAAAAGTCAGCGAGTTCACATTGACCCCCATGCCTTGCCTCCAAGTTAATGAGAGTAGGAGAGATATGCTTTACTTCACAAAATCCTCCTGTTCACTTAAAGGGCAAGGAGATAAGAGTCTCACCTCACTTGTGCGTTATTCAACTGGTTGAATGCCACAAAACGCCTTCCCCGTCTGTGAAAATCTTGGTGTCATAATCTCACACGGTGCACTTATTCGCCCTTTCTGTGACCTTTTACATTTCTCCTGTTTGCGAATACATCTTTTTTTGGAGCAGAGAACAAACCCAATGAAGCCCAGAGTCTGAGGTCTTGATGTGTTCCTGTGAATTTTAAACACTTCTCAAGGTCGCTGAGAGCAATATACCGACTAATGAGATACAGGAGAGGTCTGGGCAAATACAGGCATTTGAATGTGTTTGATCACGCAGTAGCACACGAGCGTTTGTAGCTTAGACAGACGGCGAGAGACTGCCAGACCCTCCAGGGTAGAGCAAAGCAGAGCAGCTTTCACCAGTGGGACCCTGGACCCATAGGCTCCGCTTCCATCTCTCGCTCACCCACTATACGTATTAAGCCCCCCTTTAGATGGGCAGGATCAACCACTTCAAAGGCATGTTTGCCTTTAAATACAAGTGTGAAGTCACTACACATCCTGCCATTATTGATTCCAGTAAGAAGAAGGAGGGAGGAGCTAAAACCCCTCAAAAGGGAAGAGATATGCTATACACAAGGTCAGCTGACCCCCATTAGAAAGTACGTTCTCGAATGTCCACGGATTACCTCTCTTTGACACATATCCAGTTGTGACCACTGGTGGATCTGTGGTTGATGGTCTTCTTTGTTCCCTAATCCCATGTTTATGAGCTATAACACATATCCACACTGTGGGCTTATGCATGCAAGCAAATGTTTATACAGGGAAATTATTGATTTCCCTTGTTGGATCTATACCAATCACAATGGAGGAGTTGCACATAAAGAGACGCAAGAAGAGGATTTTTACTGCTTTGAGATGCCTGAGATTGTAGTAGTTAAAGGGGCAGCAACTCAATATCAGGAAGATGTCCCTGATATTTTGTGCATTCAGCCTGTGATCCATGCATAAATGTGCTCAAAGATGATGAATTATGGAATGAGCTTTTTCTGCTTAGGAGCAGATGTGGCCTTTGAGACGATAATCACGAATTTCACTAGTAAAAGATCACACCTCTGTGGATGAGGGAGGTTAAGAATTTTCTGATTAGCAGTAGAGATAGAGGATGACACTGATACATGAATATTGACGTGGGGAGATGTCCATAAGGAAATTATGGTCTTGAGCTGTGGTGGACTCAATTTGCTTTTAGCAGGCAGAGTCCAAGGAAAGAAGCCAATGGCAAAGACTCAGGGTGTGAGCAAGATACTTGACCCCCACTCTGCGGTGCAGCCAACACTGGAAGACTGTGGTTGCATGAGAGAATAAATATGAAACAGGTTGATGGTGAAAAGAGAATGCTTACCATGCAAAGCTAAGGGCGTATTAGAAAATAGAAAATAGATTTTAAAAAGTCAGTTTTATCAAGAATCAATCCAGCAGCAAGTCTTCATGAAAATATAGTAACTGAAAATTCATATAAAACCTACATCTGTGTGTCAAAGCTTGGTATACACACTGTAGATTATCCTGGAACAATGTTAGATAAATGCCTAAACTGTGCAGTAAGTGTACATTAAAAGACCTAAAAATACCTCCTACAGCCCACTGCAGGCTTTGAGGATTTAAGATATTCATTTTCAAAATTCTCCACAGTTCTCTAAAATCTCATTTACCCATTTACAGACACCTCATACCGATCACAGAAACAGGATAATTGCCATGTTTCCGGGGCTTCATGCTATGTTATAGTATTTGCTACAAAGAGCATCGTGTCTCTTGCTGTGATAGGTAATTTTCAGATAAGAGGCCGGTCAGCTGCTATACGACCATGAAGCAAGCCTTGAGAAATAGGTTTTAACGCTCAGATACAACAGGTTGACTAATGAAAATTTCCAGATGACTAATCTATAGTAGAAGCTGCAGCATTAAACAATGAAGGGAGGGGGGAAATAACCTAGGCAGTGATTACTTTGGTTTACACTAAAACTTAATAGTGAATCCCCAACAAAATACAGTAATTACTGCCCAATCATTTCCTTATTCTGTTTTAATGGTTCCAACTCAGATTACCTTGAACTTTTCATCAGCCTCCTTCCCCATTAAGGAGATCTTGGCATAACTGCATGAGGCCATAGCTGTAATACTAAGCAGACATAAGGGTAACTCTCTCCTCACTACCAGTAATGCTGCAGCCAGAGGCAATTCACACTGACAAAGGGTTACACTATGGAAAGGATTGGCAATAAGGGCCGCCTTTGAGCTGTAATGCCTTTTTGGTTCTGTATTATCTGCAAGCATGGCCTACTCTTGCTTTCTCAGCAAACCCTCAGTATCATTAAGAGTTGAAGGGGATGGCGCAAAGACCCTTTTATAAAGCCACTGCACTCTGCTCCCTAGATTCTGTTAAAATTGACCCCAACCTTAAACAGCATCCCCAATGTATTTTCTCTCCAGGCAAAGAGACTATAACACTAATGCAAACTGCAAAGACACACATGGATGGATTAATACACCTGAGGGAATGCTGCCTGTTATTTCACAGTAAGAAAAAAAACGTTCAGCTACCACTCAAGCTTTACTTGAGGGGGTTCCAAAGTAATAAGACAGCAAAGTTGCTAGGCAGCAATTGATTATTCATAACACTGCCATTGTATAAAAAAAAAAAGAGAGAGAAAGAAAAATTATGGGTAACATACAGCATCAAGTGGAGACACAGTATATTCCACACATTGGAGATGTGAGCTTGAACAACTGCATCAACATTTTACAGATATATAGTACAAAAGAAAGCACAAACAACACAGAGTACGCTAAATGTATAAAATATTAAGGGATGCTTTCCTTTCATCAAGTACACTGATAAAATCAATCCAAGTAAAAGCCATTATTGATTTCCTCATATTAAATCTGTACCAAGCTCCAGGAGGAGATGTACATAAAGAAAAGCAGAGAGGGAGAAGGATTTTTAAGCTTTGAAACAATGGAGGTGCGGATTGTGCAAACAAGTCTGCAACATCAGGAAGATGCTGCCAGTATTTTGTACATTAAGTGTAAGTAATCTTAGTCCCTTCTGGGAAGGGCCGTGGGGTTGTGCCCCCCTGTTGTTATTGTTATTGTTGCTCCTGTGGCGTATTCATTAGCCCTGGTGCCCCTGGGGATCATGCCATCCTTCCTTGTTTCCCTGTTCTCCCTCCACTCGATCTCTTTTCTCCCTCACCACCACCTTGACCTGGGGAACTTTTAAACTGATGTATGATGATGTATTTTTTTTTCTTAGAACAAGTAAAAAAAAATCTGTCAGTGAGATGAGATAATCCCTCTTGTTTCCAATGCAGTTTCACTTGTTTCAGGATTTTTCTGGGAACAAGTGTAAATATGTTGAAACAAGGCAGAATAAGGCAGATCAGCCCACAAGGATCAAGAAAATGACAATGGGACATTGATTAGAATTGGAAACAAATGTGATTATCTGATCCAACTGATTTTTTACCTTGTTTGGAGAAAAAGAAGATCAAAGTAAATGACTTGTTGAGATTGAGAGTTTAATTTGTTGGGTGCTTAAGGGGTCGTTTCACATTGAGCTTGAATTCCTTTAGAAATATTTTTAGATGTGAAATAATAACATTAATAATAATTAGTGTTTAATATCTTCTGTGGTCTTGAATAGGACTGGATTTGCTTTGGTCTTGACTTGGTGTCAAACCCCACTGTAATTGTGAATTGGACTTAATAAAAGGAAGTATGTTGATAAATAATTAAAATCACCCCATTAATATTTAAAAAAAAATGACACTTTATTTAAGAAATACCTTTTAAAAAGTTGATTCACCTGGGAAATAATGTTCAGTGACCTCTAAAGGTGGATATTGTAAGCAGTGCACGTGAAAGGCGATGGCGAGGCTGCTTGGGCTTTGTAGGAAAGGCTTGTATGAAATTTCCTCTGAGGGTGAAGACCTCATCTGCCCTGAACATGCGTGGTCTTGGTCCACTGCTTCCCCCCTGGTAGAAGGCCGTCTCCTGGAAAACCCAGTACCTGGCACACAGGAGAGAGAAGTGCTGAGGAGGTCTGCATAGGGAAAGAAGTGGCAACTTGTCTAGCACTCCTACTGGTCATGCTCCTTCCTGACAAAACATGCCCATTCACTCATTTTTCATAAATCATAACCATTTAATGTGCATTGCCAGATTGGCCATTTTAGATATTATTTTATGTAAATAAAACTTTAACAACAGCACAAAGTCATCTTTAGCAGTCTACAATCTAAAACAAAAGAATCTAACCGCAAATCCTTGTCAGCTTTTTCAGTTTTTCAGTATGCATGGTGGAGTCAGATCTAGTGCCTACTGTACTATCTTAGGGAAGTATTTGGGGAAATTCCTAGAATTGTTAACAGAAACTTGCACGTGTTTGTATTATGTCTTAATTATTAACTGAATTTTACAGTATCGAAAATTTCTGCCTGTTACGTATACCCTAAATGTCATTCATATTGCTACATTAATATTAATTGTACTACTAATTATCTAACCTGACTAGAATCTGAGGCAGTTGTCAATACCCCAAATTAAACATGAAGTATTTAAATGGCAGACAGAAATACACACACACACACACACGCGTGTGTGTGTGTGTGTGTGTGTGTGCATTTATTCCTTATCTGCATCCATGGGCACACAACAGCAGAAGACTGTTCGAAACAGCCGAGGAAGCGTCTGATTCCTCTCTTCTTGCTCTTTCTGACCTCTGAAAAGTAAAAGCGTGAAAAGCAGAGTCAGTGCCTGAACTCTTCTTGATGGAAGCAGCCATCAGCTACAGTGTGAACTCAGTCAGAGTGAAGAACTCCTACCTGCTGTGGTGTCAGAGGATTGCTCGAGCTCCTTGTCAGTGTGTGCCAGGACAGTGGTCAGGCCCTCCTGTATAGTAGGGATAGCAGGAGCTACAGCATGAGCTTCAGCAGGAATTTGAAGAGGAGCTTCAGCAGGAGCTTCAGCTGAAGCTTCAGGAAAAGCTTCAGCATGAGTTTCAGAAGGGCCTTTAGCTTGAGCTTCAGCAGGGCCTTCAGCAGGACCTTTAGTAGAATCTTCAGCAGGACCTTCAGCAGAAACTTCAGCAGGACCTTCAGCATTGCCCTTTGTAGAAACTTCAGCAAGACCTTCAGTATGAGTTTCAGCAGGGCCTTCAGAAGGAGCTTCAGCAGGAGCTTCAGCAGGGCCATCAGTAGGAGTTTTATCAGGGCCTTCAGCAAAAGCTTCAGTAGGAGCTTCAGCAGGGCTTTCAACAGGGCCTTCAGCAGGACCTTCATTGGGAGATTCAGCACGGCCTTCATCAGGAGCTTCAGCAAGAGCTTGAGCGTAAGCTTCAGCAGGAGCTTGAGTGTAAGCTTCAGCAGGAGCTTGAGTGTGAGCTTCAGCAGGGCCTTCAGCAGGAGATTTAGGAGGAATTTCAGCAGGAGCTTTGGCAGAAGATTCAGCTTGAGCTTTGTCAGGGCCTTCAGCAGGAGCTCCAGTAGAAGCTTCAGAATGAGATTTAGCGGGAGCTTCAGTAGAACCTTGGCCAGGAGCGGTCTGAGACTCCAGCAGAGCTGGATCAGCAGAAGAGACCATTTCTGGGCTTGTTGTCTCCTCCTTCAGGCTGGGCTCCTCATTTGAACCTCCACTGAGGGTGGTATAGATCACAGCTTCTTCTACTGCAGCTGGCTGGGAGGAATCATCTGGTTCCACCTAAAGAAGAAGACATGCAGCTTTAATTTTGGAAAATGAAATTGTTGGGGGATT
>OMKZ01005959.1:8847-26998 GCA_900302535.1 Neoniphon sammara
AAAAAAAAAAAAAAAAAAAAGTAAGCTGGAGCTACATCTCTGTGTTTGTATGCTTGTGTGTGCCTGTGTGTGTATGTGCATGTGTGCATGCATAAGTGTGTGTGTGTGTGTGTGTGTGCGTGCGCAAAAACCTGTACGGGTGTTTGTGCATTATTTGTGGACCATATGTGCTGCCTGACTCCCTGTCTCCCCTCTGAGCTTCAAAGCTGGTGCCGAGGCTTCCTGGTGAGGAAAACACAACATGACAAACCACCTCCCAAAACGTGGAGGAGAAGGCCTTTCAGATATGTCTGTGTGTATAAATATATGTATGTTTACATGAGAGGGTGACTGAAGCAAACATGCGCATTCCCTGCATGGGTGACACGAAAGGTAAGGTGGTGTGTGTGTAGTTCAAATGCATGCAGGGAGTGCCTGCCGGTGCACAGCGGCATCTGCACTGGAGGAAGGTGACGACCGAGGTGTCAAACACGCTGAGAGATCAAAGAAGAAGAGAAGAGAGGCCTGACTTTGTCCCAGCCATGTCTCTGTCCAGCTGTCTCTCCAGGTTATGCTTACACAGGGTGATGGACAGAGTAGGTGTGGGGCGGGTTTGGGGGCAAAACAGATCCTGCAGTGTCCGGCGGCTCCTGGATGACACACACCAGACTGAGAAAGATGAGAGAGGCAGGGTGGAGTGTGAAAAAATAGAGCAGAAGATGAATTATGGATGATTTCATTCCAAAACGCTATAAAATCCATATTGCAAAGGAAAACAAAACAAAACCCTCGAGTTCACTGTTTAATTTTGAGGTGCTTGGGAGGAGCAGCTCTATAAAAGCTGGACTCCATGTGTTCATATGTAATGCTTTTTGCTGCATTGACTGGTTTGGCGAGTTACACTATGCACCATTAAAGTGGCACAGGGGAAAAAACAGTGTCATCATTTTTTTTATTGTAGATCTCACTGACTTTAATTGGGAGAGATCTTAATGAAGCAGCACATTTTGGAAGAGACACTAACCAATGTGATGAGAAATTACAAATTCACAGTGACGGTACTAAACTTTTTGGCACTTTTTTTGGCACTTAAAAACAGGAACTTTGGATTTTTCTTTTGCCAAGGGTCAAGTTCCAGTTCCAGTTCATTTTTTGGTCCCTGCTCCACATGTGGGACTAACATGAACCAACAGGACCTTGGGGGCAGGATGACTGCACTGTTTATCACTGACTGGTTAACAAATTGCTTAGTTTTATTATTTGCTATTTATTTTTTCTTTTTGTGTGTGTGTGTGTGTGTGTGTGTGTGTGTGTATGTTCCTTTTCTGTCTTTTAAAATGCCATCAACCTGCCAAGGGACAACAAATGAAAATAAGCCTGTATGGTTAAATTTGGCATATTTACATAGTGAACTCAAATCCTCATGTGCATTAATGTGCATTATAAACAAATAAACTAAATAAACTAAACTTGTGTGTTACTGAAGCATTACTGATGGTGAAAGTCAATAGCGGCAATGTTTAAATTCATGCTGAAGTCGCAACAGTTCACTATTAGCTGTTGACTATTTGAAGAAACCAAATGGAGAAAAACTCTGCAACACGATGCGGTCCAAGCTCTTACCGTCAGAGGATGAGATTCAACAGGAGCTTGAGAGACTGAAAAGAAACAAGGGAAATATCGCCGCAAACTAGAAACTGGACTACAAGTGTAATCCTGACCAATGTTGTGTGAAAATAAATCTGCATGGGTTTAAAAAAAATAAAGACCATTGTGTTAGATTGTGATTAAGTAACTTGCCTTGTTAAAACTGCAGTCCGTTGTTTTTTTCTGTCGTCACTAAACCGTTTACTGTTTATGCTGAAGTCGGCTGAAACACAATCGATAACTAGAACCAGATCAAGCACCAGCTCCTGTTTGCTCCCATTTGGGTTTGTATTTGTGTCTTATTGTGCAGTGGAAAAGGGCACTTGTCCACCCTATAGGACCAGAGAAAGCTCTAGAGCACCTTTTCAGAAATGTTATGCAGTATATCCTCTATCGTGAAATGTCTTGTCTTCATAAACATACAGCTTGATGATAGCCAGCAACTGCAATGATATCTGGTTCTGATTTTCCCTTCCTGTTAACAATCCCAAAGATTACAGCTGCACCAGACAAGATTCTTATAGAAAAATCACCCATCTTATGAGCCTAAAATGGTGTAAAGCCATCACAGATTAGCTCGGTTGGTAAACACAAACATGCTGATGTCACGTAGCAAAGTTTCTGGCTTTGGAAGTTAAAACAATTTTTCAGACTTCATTCTGCTGCCATTTGCACCTGCCAGCATGCAAAGTAGTCTAGCGCATCTGCAAGCATCAACTTTTACCACTGCTGAACGTCCTTGCCTCAGATGCAAAAAGACAAGGTGGAGATTATCTGGAAGGGATTAACAATAAAATGTTGCACCAAGAGGAAGAGAAAGAGCAAGCTGTTTTCAGAGAAGTCACCCATTTCCTGTTATCTTTGTGAACGTGAGGTTTTCAGGGATGTGTTTTTATTTCTCCCTGCACACTGTAAATGTAATAGCATTAGACTTACTGTGTGTGTCTGCCAGTCTGTGTAACCTCAAATAATGGAGGCAGACACAGGCCAAGGCAGAAAGAGAGACTGACACACATGCAAACACACTTGAACAGAAGCAGGCTCCTGAGGTGATGGGCGGCTCTGTGTTTTCTCTGGATGACAAATCAAACCAGAACAGTGTCCTCTGCTCTAATAGAGTGGCTTTGTCCTGTTTTATCTATTTACCAGTGTTTTTATCTGCCTGTGTTTGGCTGCCTGTAATGATTAGGGCTTGAGAGTAGCCGTGGCCTGAGCTGATCCAGATGCTGGGAGTTGATATTAAAAGTCCCATGTTATTCAGTTTATTTTGATTTCAAATAGGATAAGAATAATATTCCAGACTAAGCCCTCATTGGCAGAATAGTCATAATATTAGAGTCTGACTTGCACCTCCTCTAATTTGAATAAGTGGAGGCTCTCCAGGAGATATCAGTTAAAAAATTGCAAAATACTGCAGATTGGAAAGACTTTAGTAGTTGTTTAATGAAAGAAGCCAATCAAAACCACATCTAGCTAGGATATTTTGACTGAAGTTTTTCCAAAACTGTTAAATACATGTGGATTTTGGAAATGTGGTATCTCTAAATTAAACCACTCAGAGTGGTTTAAAGGTGCTAAAAATTGAGTGTTTAGTCAAATTTTAGCAACGCCACCGTTCAACATATCTAATTACACACAAATATAAATAGATTATATGAATTCCTATAGATGCTAGAAGTTCTACATTAGTCTGCAAGGACAAGTTGACACCCAATACAAACTTCAAATAATTAGAGAAAGTAGGGATGGTTGTAGTTCGAAGTGATGAACTGGCCTGGGTCAGACAGTCTCTGCAAATAATGCTTGTGTTGCCTTTTGAACCAAATTAGAGGGCTTTGCCCCAAAGAACGCATATGAGAAAGTTCAGATAGTCACAGTCATTTATTTCAAAGTCAATTTAATATACTTTTCCGTTACTAACAACTTACCTAACACTATCTGCATTGTCCTGATGCAGTAAACCCCATCCGTCTGGTACTCAAAGCAGCAAACACTACCTATGATTTGGAAATACCACGTGGCACAAGTCTGGGAATGCATTTATTTACACAGAGATGATCTAAAAATCTTGTTCTTGAAAGTAAATACACTGATATATCCACTTGAGTCCTTACTGTCTTGAGTCCATGTTTTTTCTTTGGGCTCCTCTTAATCTAGACAGATCCTGCTTCTCTTAAAAACAGCGCACCAAAGGGGGATTTAATCATTGGTAATTGAAGACCCTGCTGGGAGTAAATGAGCCTTAATCTGACAGCTGAGTGCGTACCATTAGCACTGGGGGCTTTGGCATTTGGATGGCACATTTAGTGCGATGCAGATAGAGACAGGATTTACAGAACTGCTAGTAGCTTTGCTTTTGTATTGAGGAGAACTGACTCACATATCCAAGTTGTGTCTATCCTCTGGGGCACCTTTAGCTAGTGTTAAACCTGTGTTGAATGAACCTGTTGGTTAATGAAAAGGGAGGTGAACTGTTCCAACTGTGCAACTCTGCCCACATTTATGCGAGTGAATATTTAGCTGCTCAGACTCTTTCTAGACAGTATTTTCATTTTCATTCATCATTCTGACCTAATGTGGTTTGATTCATTTGACGATTTAGATCCTGTGGCTTCTCTCCTTCACCTCCTCCCCCTGAGAAAATGTTTATTTTTTGCTCAGACAATGCATTTCAATTCAGACTTTGTGCTGTATCACTCTCTTTTGTATGCATGCTCCGAGGTGAAACCCATCTGACTTACATCCCATTTGACTGATAAGCCTCGAATTTATATTTCTCCTCTCAGACGCTCAGGGCGCTGCGCCGGAGTCAGCTGGCCAAGGCATATGATTGGAAAAGAAAGGAGCAGCAAGAGATAGAAGGGAAGCAGAAATTAAAAGATAAGAGAGACAGGGTCCGAGCAATGCCTATTGCATTTTTAGTGCATTTTGAAAAGGTCATCGTGAAGATGAAACTGGCATATCTGGGAGTAAGGTTGTATAAATAAATACAAAAGTAATGTCTCATACAAATACAAAATCAAATACGTCTTGGTAGGATGGTAGATTAGACACAGACTGAGGGAAAGTTTACCAGAAATACACTCTAGCCTGACATGGAACCAATAGCCAACAACATTTTGATTTAAGGACTGCCATGACTAATTCATGCAAGCACCTTGAGCTATTAACTTGGCTTTGCTGCAGGGCCTAAGTGGATAGCAATGTGGCAGCATTATTTAACTGCATGTGTGTGTGTGTGTGTGTGTGTGTGTGTGTGTACTCTGGAGTATGTGCATGGAAGCAATTTGTGTGTGTCCTCCAGTAGTAGGAGGTGTTTGAGTGCCACTGCACCTTCCACATGACTGCGTGTGTTGGTCTGAAAGCCTTCACTACCAAAAATGGTCATCTTCACCGTTCCCTAACATCACTGCCACTTCAGAGATAAAAAAAAAAAAAAAAAACAAGACCTGGAACAAGGAGGTTAACAGGGGCTGCTGGGAAAATATGGGACCATATGTGAGAGTGGTAGGTCAACAATCAACACACAAATAGACATATAATTTATAGCACACAACCCCTAATCTTTTCATTCAGATGGTGATCGTAGCAGGCTATAATTATAAAACAAAAAAAGAATAAAATAATGGATGTGCAATGGTGAGTTGGATCAGATGTTGAATATCTAATCCCCAGTTGGAGTGAATCAGCTAGTTCAGGCATAGATGACTATTTCTGGGACCTGGGGGTAAGGCTATATCAGTATTACATCAATACTGTGATATGAGACATAGACTATTTTCCTGGATTTTGGATATCATATGATGATATGACATGAGTGTTTTCTCTTTTCCTGGTTTTAAAATCTGCATTACAGTAAGGTGATGCTATTTACTAAGCTCATTAGACTGTGAATATCTTATGACAGAACCAATAGTCCTTCCTACAATATTGTCACAATATCGATATCAAGATATTCAGTCAAAAATATTCTATATATTTGACTATATTTTGTCCATATCGCCCAGTCCTACCTGTGGGCGAGACTGTCAGGGTCTCCATGACAACCTGAGGAAGAAGGAGGAGAAGGAGAAAAAACAAAACAAAAACTGTATGCACACAGAAGCAAAAACAACCAAACTTATCTTTGCCTGTATAGATACAGCAAACTTATTATAGAGCAAGCTTAAGCTGCCACCACATCAAAGTGTTGCACCCTGCTGTTCACTTCCTATCTGGCTGCCTGGATTTTCCTCAGAATTAAACTTAAAGTACTGCACTGATACACTACAGTGGTTCTCCTAATATGCAGGGAACCCATACCGTTTCCCATACCGTGGCATAAGCAGTAAACTATAATGAGCTACAGTACACTGCAAATTACTTGACCTTGTGTATAATTGTGCTGCACTATGCCAGGGCCTTTTATTGTGGGGGGGAGGAGGAAGCAGGACGTCTGAGGAAACTGTGGCACGGCTTTCACTAATCCCTGTTGTGTTTAACGAGGCCCATGCTTTTGTCTGGGTGTCGTGTGTGTGTGTGTGTGTGGTGTGTGGGGGTGTGCGCATTTGTGCCAGCGTGCACTTGTGTTTCATCAACACACACCGCGAAAATGCATGTGCGCACAGCCTATAGTGCTAAACGGTTGCGTTTGAAGTGTGGTAACAGCTTTATCACTGTCGGAGAACATGGAGAAGAAAACAAATGTTGAAAGCTTTGCTCCCTTTTGCCATTCATCTGATGTGTTACATTTCCCATTTGCTCATTTAGAGGTCTTTTTCATTCTTTCTATAAAGCCTAATTTTTTCCATCTCCAAAGGGGAAAACAGCACTTTCAAAGAGATATTAAAATCAAAATTATGCACATGCATAATGAATCTTTTACATAATGTATACAATATAAGTAATAGATTATATTTACTCTTTGCTTTCTTTGTGGATGTTCCATGCTGTGAAATGTGAACAGATACATAAAAAAAAATGAGGCCAGCCGTTTCTATTCTTATCATTTCTCACATCATTTTCCTGTCACTTCTTTGTTTTCCTCCTCATATTTCTGCATCCTCTTTGTCTGTTGCACTGTAGAGTTGCAACCCCCTCATCACTTACTTTTGACAGTAATTTTGTGGCATTTTATTGTTTCATTGTTGACATATTAAAATGTATTAAAACATGCAAAATGGAGTGCTGTCCCTCCCTCTCCCTCCATTGACCCCTGCAGCGCTGGAGGTTGTGACCCGGTGGTGGATTAGCAGCCTCTCAGTCGGCTCCGCGGCCGATTTGGATTGACTCGGTACTCTGACCCATCCTCTTACTGCTAATTGGTTAACCCCCTAATCCAGCTGGCGGTCAACAGTTAACACTCTCCAAAGGCAGCTTGGCTGTTTGGCTGCAGCTTAGCTTGCTGTGCCAGGGAACTGCTGCCAACTATGAGTTCATTAACAGCGAGTGGTGAGAATACGCAGTTACTTGTTCACTCAGACACACCTGTGTGGAGGGATTGTTGTAAACAGTGAGGCTTGTACCCATTATATCTATGCCTGTACTGCTCATCACACATGTACAAAGTGAGGGACAGCAGTGTAGCGTCTATGTGTTGAAAATTTTGTAATCAAATAAATTTCTCAAATTGATAATAGTTTAATTCTGGGGTCATTTCTGTTTAAAATAATTACCTGTCACGTTTTCATGACTGTTTTGATAGAGGCTGCAGCACTCTATCACCAATAGATATAACACAATGGTGATTCAACCTGTTTTTTTAGATTTTCTGTTCTACCCTCCTGGGAAGAATCTTTTTGGCATAGTGGTGGTGATATGTTTGATGTTTCCATCAGCTGCAGTAAATAGAAGTACTGGAATAAACAGGAGAACTGTGTAGTTAGAGTAAGCATGGATAAACAGGTAAAGAAAAGTGCACAGAAAGTCAAACTTCATCAACTCCAAGGAAAAAGACCTCACAGACTGACGTGATCTCTGCGAAGTGCAGTGCACAAACATCACAGTAATGAGCACAAAAAGATGGAGACAAAATCAAATCTTGCAGGTTCCAGCTTTCACACTGAGCTGAAATGCTTCAGGGAGACTGAGCCCAGTCTGGAAAAGTCCCATTTGCTCCATTTATACCTCACCACTCGGTTTCATTTCCCACTCAAAGAAAGGAAGAGAGATTTTACCGGTAAGGTTGTCTGTTCGCTTTGATCATGTTGACAGTAATAATGTCTTACAGAAGTCAATCAATACATCTTAGTGTAGCACAGAAGAGGTTTCACATTGGTTGCTTTCTCACAAAGACGCGATTACAAAGGCAAGTGAAACATGCCTTTTCTCACACCTACGCACAGGCAGAATGCAGATCAAGACGGCATGCAAACAGACAGCAATTATATCCAATTCTGACAATTTTCTTTGGCAAATATCTCAGCACAGAGATGTAGGCTTCAAGGCATGCCTTTGTGTTTTTATGACATTTAGAAAGCGAAGCTCTGGAAAAACAAGTATGGGCGACGAAAATAATTATCCAATACCTAGAATTAGTTGATTGTTAAAAGCACGCTTAAGAAACAGCATGTAATCACGAATATACAAGGTTTGCTTTCAGTTAGACATGGACTGTATTTTCAGTTGTATATTCTTGTTTATATTCTACTTTTCTATTTATATTCCAGCATTCTTCTTCTGTATATTGCTAGAATTAAAGTTTCAAATTATATTATCAAATCTCATCTAATCCCTTTGCAACTTTTTGATCTTACATATTCACTTTTCTTCAACTTTTACAAACAGTACAAATGGAGACAAACTGTTTTCAATTTCAAAGTATAATCAAAAGTTATGATGCATACATTTCACTTACTGGCAATCTTGCTTTTAGTAACTAGTTGTGTTAATTTGAGAAAAATGTTGGAGTCCAGTGAAATAACCAAAGGGAGAGGAGGAACAACAGTGGGAATAAAATCTGTTTATTTGGCCTTTAACATCACATGGCACTGACAGTTACATTAGCTAGAACTGAAATAAATTAAGTCAGAACTGGCTTACACAGTGTACAGAAATCCCTGATGCTAAACTGATTAGCGTGATTAGATAATTGAGGGTGCAGCAGCGGCCATCTTTGAGCCAAACCATTGACTGCAAGAAATTACGCAGGACAGGTTATCTGAATGAAAATAAACCAGTGCCTCCGGGGTCTTAATTACTTCACAGGTAATCTTATTGTTTTGTCATGCCCAGTCTGCCAGTCTTTCAGTGCAAACTAACAGCATTATCCTGAAAGACAACAACATGCCATATGTTCAGGTTAGAGCTGTCAACTAGCATTGAGGAGATTTCAGCCGCCCAGCATCCTCATTTCCTCTCCATTTGTGTCGGCATTTCCCTCCTGTGGCAAATGGGGACAAATGTAAGGCTAATTGATCTGGCTGATGAAATGTCTGTGCCAAAGACTGAGGCCATATACGCACATCATGGGATGACATATGCGCTTACACCATGAGGCAGGAAATGGTAGCTGAATGAGAAGATAAATGAGATAAATGAGTGGTGGAGGACTAATTAATTGATCTGATGAGATGTGTTTGCATGTGAGTTTATGTGTGAATGTGAGTGTGTGTATGTGTGTGTGTGTGTGTGTGTGTGTGTGTGTGTGTGTGCATGTCACTGGCCACAGGCCCTGTTGGCCTAAATGTAGGTAACATGGCTGATGAGATAGATTAATCAGAGGGGAAGTTAAGTGTCTCGTTAATAGGCAGCTGTGGCCTCATCTGTCAACTCTGGACAGCACCTTTTAACTAAGGCATCACGCAATGAAAACACACACACACACACACACACACACACACACACACACACACACACACATACACATTCCTAGCACTCCAATACAATGGGGCTGAATGGGATACTATTCCTTGGGGTTTAAACTGTCAAAAATTGTCATGTAACAAATTTATTAGCAACAGCTCTTTCCATAAACAATGATGTGAATACCTGTGATAATCCCCAGCCCTCGTGCGCAAAGAGTTTCATTGGGGACTATTTCCTGCCGAAGAACATCAGCAAACTGTATGTATCCGCCTCTAATTCATACCTGTACCCAACCAACTGGAAACTTCACCAAATCACATAGAAACTATCTGGATAGATAGATTGAAATAGAGGCAAGTGAGACAGTTCAATTTTGGTGAACTGTTCCTTTAATATGAACCATTTGTCACAGCATGGAGGAATCCCTTTTTAGTGTATTTAGCCTGAAATCAATGATTATGTGGTCTTTGTACAATAAATATTGATGATAAATGTATTTTCTGACCTGATAGCTTACTTACAATAGGAACCTGAGTGGCCGTGATGTGAAAGGTGCGAATCACGTGGGAATCGATCATGGCAGCTCTACCAAAGGATTGGGATTCCACCAGGATTACTCTCCTGAAATCTGACAGGCTGGGATGTGGGACTCCAGAGCTTTGGCCATTACAATATTGATTAAGACATAATTATCCATTCCTCACATGTTCTCCTGTTTACGACCTTCTGTAATGGCCTGGCTCCAATGCCCAGTGGTAGTCAAACTAGGAGTCTCTCTCTCTCTCTTTCTCTCCCTCTCTCTCTCGTACTCTCTCTCTCTCTAAAATTCAAATAACCTTTATTGGCATGAATGTTGAAGATACATTATCGCCAAAGCCATGTTACAAAATATTACATTGTTACATTGTTATTACATTACAATGTAGTCTCTCTCTTTCTCTCTCTCTCTCTCTCTCTCTCTCTCTCTCTCTCGAATTTCAACTATATATTTCGGAATCACGTTTGACAAAGCTCCCAGTTGAAAAGCATTTGAATCTCCGACTTATTAATATTCATACATATAGTGCGGAATAGTATGGGAATTATGTCAAGTGACTTTGTCAAGCACCTTCTCAACTTCTCAAGATGAGATATAATACATATCAGCATGCATAATAAGGCTCAGCTGTCTTCTGATGGCTGTTCCACTGAAAAGACAGAGGCAGAATTTGCATTTTTTTTAAAATCTATCTAGCATAAGACACTGAATAACACACATGTACAGTGCCAGTGCAGCACACTGCAGTATATGGAAATACAGGATATTAAACAATCTCACGTTCAAAACATAATCACAGCTGAACCCATCATTTCCTGTCCTCCTCTCAACTACACTGATCGCACTTTTTAGACATTTCTCAGCAAGGCAATGATGTCTCTCTTCCCCTTTTCCATTAAGCTTTACTTGTATCAAACTGTGATGATTTCAGCTCTCCATGTACCTTTTGTGTGTACGCTGCTTATAAACTGTGTCTATTGCCCTGACTCATAATGGAATATTCCATTAGGAATTCAGAGCGTGTGTTTTCTGCCCCTCTGTCGCTTTTTTTTTTTTTTTTTTTTTTTTTTTTTTTGAGGGACAGGGAGGGGTGTTGTATTGAAATAAAGCTGCGCTGATAAATGTGTTTCCTACAGACCCCCTAAGGCTTATTAAAGTGCCACGGTGCCAGGAGACCATTTGTCTCCGAATGGCAAACACACAGCGCAGACAGAGGAGTGATAGCATTGCTAGGTGTGTGGTCTGCTTCTCTGTGTAGGAGGTGGGAGGTGTGTTTGGATGGGGTGTGTGTTTATTTGTGTGTGTGTGTGTGTGTCTGCGCTCACGGTCTTGCGCACACGTTCTCACTTTCTAATTCTCTCTCTCTTGAATAATGTGCTTCATTTGAATCCAAGGTCACAGCGCTTCTATTAAAATTAATTCAAATACCTTGCGCCTAGTCAATATTACCCAGAATTACGGGAATGCACATTCTGAGAGGGTGAAATTGATTTCTTACTGTAGCCATTTCTGCGTGGCTATGGCTGGGTGTGGTGAACATGAGTCCTTTCTCTAAGACGACTGGGCACATGTTTTCTGCCATACGCTTACATTTACATAGTCACATGTGGAGAAGGTTTTCTAATCCTGGGTTCCCTGAAAACCATGATGATACTATGATAATTTTGCAGAAATTAACGATTTTAAATCTGAAAGTAGCGCTGTTTTGTCAATTTTGTTTACTAGCTCTAACAGTATAGATTCCCTGTTTTTTTCATGGTCAAGAAAATATTTGATTCAACATTAAAATAGCCTGACATTTTTGTATCGTAACAGCTAAAGTATACACTGTATGTCCATCATCTAAGAGGTTTCATTCTGGTAGCAATTCGTCTTTGTTACTTTGGCAAGCTGCACTCAGGGCAAGAGTTTGGACAGCCAAGCTGTAATCATTTTACCATTTTGTTGAATTACTGCTCCTCTCCAAATCATCACCATATGTCTAATGATCTATCTTCTAATATACCTGGTTAAGCATGACAGCTGAAGGACAGGAGTTAAGTACAGTGGGTTATCATGGCTCAGAGGCCCTGTCCCTTCACATACTGAGCATGCTTTATACACCACACACACGCACACACGCACACACACACACACGCGCTCGTACAAACACTTTTAATAATAATAGGGTGGGACGCCCAAGGAATGTGTCCAGGCAAGCAAAAACACTCCACCGCCGGTTTGGCAAAAACTTACTGTAGAATTGTTGTTTTTTTTCTGTGTGTGAGTGTGTGTGTGTGTGTGTGTGTGTGTGTGTGAGTGAGTGTGTGTGTTTTTTTTTTTTTACTGGCCCCTCTACTATTTTCTCCCTCTTGTGCAATCAGGGGTTTGTGTATTTCCATGTTTAGCAGGAGGAGACAAGACAACAGGCTGTGCCTATTTATTTACCAGTTGTTTTAGTCAGGGGTTGTTGGTGCGTGACTGGGAAAACTGCTCTGGAGGCTTTGCTGACTAAAGCAGATGCGGTGTTACAATTCAGTCCCGGCCAGGCTCGTGTCAATGACCAAGCCACAATAGAAATTTAATCCATGTTCAGCAGAGAACAGTAGAGAACAGCAGGGAAAAGATCAGTTAACCTCAAAATAGCTGCAACAGACAGTAGAGATCACCCCATGTTAACCAAGGGACTGCTAGTGTGTGTTTCTGGTTGTTCAGAGCTGATATTATATGCAGATACTAAACTCTCTGGGATGCAAAATCCACTCTCTGCATCATTATTTAGGGAGTGCTCATGACATGTCATTGTTAAAAGGTCAAACTTTCCTCCAGCCGCAACACCATTGTTAACGACGCCACACCTTTGCATACTGCACACATGGAAATGGGTGGAATCACATGCATGTTATGGAAGCATTCAGTTTGTGTATAATTCAGCTAATTGGACCATTATTTTCCCCTTCCTGTCTGAGTTAAAGGGGAAATACTTCTGTCTCAGTTGTATTACACTCCACAATGAAAACATTTCAGGCTCCTTTCTTGGCTTTCAGGTTCCAGCTTGGCCAAGCACCATTCATTCTTGTCAGTTCAAGGCGATGCTTTTTGTATCAAGAGTACTGCAATTCAGAGGGACAGAGGATGCTGTCAGAGAAATGACAAATTGCCGAAAAATATGCTATTACATTGTCAATTTCCCGTCTTGTCATTGTGTTCCTGAGCATAGGTGAAAATAAAGCAGGACAGTTTAATTTTTCTAGTCTTTCTCTCATCAGACAACAGGCAGCTCTGATGTCAGTCTTGGCATTTCATATTTCATATTTCAGGTTTTCTCAGCACATATGCTCTTTTTCAGCAATGTCACACCTGCACGCAATCACACCTTGGAGCTGCCTGGTATAACAGCTGGGTCTGAACACCTGGCATGAGGGTACTTTCATGATAGTTGTGGAGGATGGGGAGATCATTTCACACCACCCAGATTTTCACAGCTTTCCAAATAGAGCTATGTTTTGTACAGTAATATCTTCAATTACACATGATGTACACAAGTAAACTAACAGCTATTCCATCAGTGGAACACAGGCCTATCTGAGCTTCACTTCTTTTGGTTTTTACATCATCATTTTACTTGATTTAAGGGTAGTTTAAAAAAAGAGTTTCAACATAAGTTTTCAAGTTATGATGCAATGATAACCTTTGTAACATTTACTTAAATGAAGTTTGTTAAATTAGCTCCCTTGCGGGTTTGATTTTCTGACAAAATAAGAGCACAGAGCCGTTAAGCAGCCAACTTAAAAGTCCCAGATGTCGGACCTTCCCACCAGTGCAGGAACGCCTAATGAATGTGATGATGAAACAGGAGAGCCATATCAAAGTGAAGAGCGCTGACTGGCTGGGAAACTGACACGATGTGATTGTCAATCATTCCAACTTTATGCTTTGATGACTTTTTTTACCACTTTAACTGGGTTTAAAAAAAAGAACAAGGCTCTTTTTGGTGTATTTGACATCAAAATGTGAAGCTGCAAAACGCATACAGGTTGACAGGCCTGGTCTTTGAACCAGTGACCTTCTTTTCAACACCACTCCAGATGATGAATCACTACTGCAACTTTTGATGTTTTGTTGTTGTTGTTGTTGCGGCTGTTTTTGTCTGACATTGCCTGCTCACCCCGTCCCTGTTTTCCGCAGCCCTAGCTGTGAACTCTGAACTTTCCCTGAGGGGTCAGTAGGAGGAAAGCATGTGTTACCTGGTAATCACATTCACTTGCTAATTCTGCTTAGCTGTGCTTTCTCTGTGGGGCGCACCTATCTGCTTAACCTCACATGGCTCACTTTAATCACAGCCAGGTAGCACGGTGGCCTTCGCCCATCGTCACCATGCTAACCAACCACCGAGGTTCCTGCTCCTTTCCCTCTAGCAGCCATTCATCATCCAGACACAAACTAATGCCCTCGGCCCTTCCTGTGTCTGCTGCACTGTGGAATTATGGGGGACTTTTTCCATCCAACCTTCTTGCTCAGCAGGACAGACGCTGGCGTTAGCGTAAAGCCAGCTGATTCATTATGATCAATAATCCATTATTAGTGTTAATGTACTTATTATAGGCCCCAGGCTCAGGCCAGGTAACAGAACGGTGGGGGAGCACAATGAAGCCACAAAGCAGCGGAGAGAAATAGTGCTGAGTACTGCAAGAAACAGCACAGGAAAGTATCCCCTGTTAACCTGAAATATAGTGATGAAATTCCAGTGAAAACTTCACCTCACATAAAAAAGCAAAAGAGTGTCTTGATAAAAGGGGGCATGCAGGCCTTTTTTTAACCCTGACGTTAAAAAATACTTACAGCCCTTGTTAATTATACTATCATTACTAGATTTTCTTTCTTTCACATTACAGTTGACCTCAGATATTTTGGGATGCTGGTGGTGGTGCAGAGGGGGATTGGGTGTGTTTAGTTGCCTGCCACAAACCAAAGTCTAAGTTTTCTTCACGTGTAATAACTCTGAAACTGGATACTGGACCTTATGCATTTTTGTTCCAGAAGTAAGAAAACACCATTCATAAGCCTATACACGTTCCAAATGACATAAATCAAAAATAAACTTGCATTAAAACATAACTGTGCTGAACAGTTTACTGTACAGTTCACCTTGTATTTAATGGCCAGTTATGAAAAAAATCAAACAGTCTGAACAGATATCATTGTTTATTGAAATTTATCACTGATAGCTGGCTTTAATAAACACAAGTCCACAATGACCCAGGACGGTCCCTCTTGTAACATGACCTAGCTTGTCAGACCAGTTTCGCACCAAAATCTGTATGTTGTTTCATTATTTATCACAGGATGCTCAAGTTTATTTACAAAGACAGCAGTGAGCTTTGAATATGAGCAGAGCAGACTACTGTCATGACTCTGCTTTCCTGAAGGATCAATGAGAAATACCTTCTGTGGCAAAATACACGGAACAGAAGCTAATGGAGAGAAAGCTTTACAGATTTACACTGATGCAAAATCATGCAAAATAACCTGTTCAACTAGCTCATATAAATGGAGGGGTGGCAAACTCATTCGCAACTTATCACACAGAAACTTTATTTGGAAAATTGGAAAATTTATTTGGAACCTTTAGCAACTTTTGAAAAGTTACTTAAACACTAAAATGTACACATTTTCCTTCTAAATGACATAAAACATCATAAATAATGTGCTGTGTTTTAATTACTTTGTTACTTTTACAAATAAAAATGAGATAATGAACAAATGCCTCTGAACCAACAAATCAAATCATATTTTTGACCAAGATGGCCAGACAATTTGAGTACCGTCATTGTGTATGTAATGACGCAGTTTTACATAATGACTTCATCACGCAATGACATCACAACATCATTTAGCAACTTTTAGCAACAAATCAACCTGCCTGTAGCAATTTCCCCTGAAAATTAGTTGGCAACACTGGACTTCCACAGTATAGGGCTCAAATCTCAAGATGGCCACTCCTTGTAGCCAATCTCTGTGGTAACTCAGCTAGGTGGTCCTTTTATGTGTCCTCAGCTTTCTTGAGGCCCTCCCTGTGTCCTCCTGACGTCATGCCCAGGCAGGGTGGGATGCCATCTGTTGTTGTACTGGAGACAGGAAAATCTCCTGTGGCCCGGCACATGTGCCTTGCCTCCACCTTAAGATACCGCCGGTAAAGCAACAGTGGTTGAGCGAGGTATCAACAGGTATTTATAGTGTGATCTCGTTGACAGGATGACAAATGCCTCCCTAAGCACCTTAAGTGCACTTGAAGTGTTTTGGTAGAGCAGGAATAAATGTGGCAAAAGCTGCTCTTACACTAATCCAGTGACCACGTGATTGTAGTGGCATACAAGCTAGGATAGATGGAGAGAAAGAAATGGATAGAAAGGGATAAAGAGATAAAGAAATGAATGGATTTTGACGGATCCGTGGGGGCGTGGCAGAAGTTTCTTTGTGTTTTTTTCCCTCTCCTATCCCTTTTCACTTTCGCTTCCTCTCAGTGAATCTCAAAGGCAACAAAAGAGAAAAGGAAAAAGTTCTTAGGTGCAAGGCACTTTTTTTCCCCACTCCTCATTTCTACGCAGGGCCAGTCTCCCTTTCCCCTCCTCCTGACTCTTTCCCTCCACTCTCCCCTGTGCTGTGGAGGAATATCTAATATCGTTGCCCTTGCTGTCTGTAGAGATTGTGCATTCCAGTTACGGTGCGTCTGGATCATTGGTATGCAGAGCGCAAGGTATAGAGGTAGCGTATGTGCAGAGCAGAATCGACACGTACAGGTTTATTGAAATACTCTCCTTTTTTCTCCTGGTAATTGCTCTTGCTGCCTCTACCTCCACTCCCCTTCACTCTCCCTCTCCCTCTCTCTCTCTTTCTCCCTACAGTGTCTTTCAATTTCTCTCTTCATCTCATTGCTTGTTCTTCTTCCTTCTCCTCGTCTGTCTGCTACTATTTATGTCCCTTATTACTATCTCTCGCGCCCCAATTCCCCCATCTTTCTTTATCTACTTTGTGTCTACCTCTCCTTTACCTTCCTTTCCTGCTTCCTTCCTCCATTTCCTTCTCCATTATCATTCACCCCCTCCCTCCTCTTTTGTCACCTGTAAGATTGGAGAGGAGGATAACTGAGATTCCATCATAGTTCTCATGAATAGGTTATGCAGATGTCAATGACACCACCGCACCTCATAAATAGTCGCCTTATTACCTGCCTCTCCCGCCGCACACGCATGAGGTCTTATGTTCATCTCAACTAACTAGCTGTCCCGTAAAATATACAGAATTTATGCAGCATGTATTGCATTGCGCGCAACGCCAAAGTAAATGTATGCAAATCGCGTAGTCAGTTCACCTGTGCTGGATGTCGGCCTCGCTTGTCTCAGTTCGTCTTTGAGTGCAGAAGGTACAGTGCGTACCTGTTCCTCCTCTGTGGCGCGTGTCCTTTTCAACTTTGTCCCTCTCACAACCCGAGCTAAAATAAACATGAGCGGCGCGTTCCATTCACAGCTGGCATTGTGTGAATCAGCTGTCCCGTCTTGTTACTGTTTTCCTTTCCCCTTGAAAGGAATAGGCATTGAATGTTCAGCAAGTAGAATGGAAAGGAATAGTTCACTCAAATTACAAAATAAGATAAATTTGCATTTACCCCTGGTGCAATCTATCCATCCAAATAGTTTCTGTTTATTTGGTGAGGTTTCCAGTCTGGCGTGACATCCGCTCTTTCCCTTTATAACTGTTTCTGACAAACTGTATCGACTTTATCCACCTGCATCCTACACAAATTAGAGGCGGGTAGATACAGTTTGTTGGCGTTCCTCAGCAGAAAATGCTATGTCAGGTATCTGTGTCATTGTTTTTGGACAGAGCTGCTGCTGTTGAGTTTTTCATGTGTATATTTTTGACGGTTTGAAATCCACAAAACCGTACCCATCCATCCCCATTGCATTGGGGTGCTGGGTGAACAGGAGGACTGGAGCTGACTGGAAACCTCACCAAATCACACAGACACTACTATTCCTTTGGGCTTTGTACCATCCAGCACATTCGGTGCCTCTCCTATTGATAGAGCAGTGTACTGTATCTCCCTCTGACTCTGTCTCTCTCTCTCTGTCTCTATCTCTTTTCTCCTTCACTTTCTCCTTCCTTTATTTACTCATACTCTCTCTCTCTCTCTCTCTCTCTCTCTCTCTCTCTCTCTCTCTC
>OMKZ01005959.1:27018-54557 GCA_900302535.1 Neoniphon sammara
TCTCTTTCATTTTTTTTTTTTTTCTCTCTCTCTCTCTCTCTCTCTCTCTCTCTCTCTCTCTCTCTCTCTCTCTCTGGCCTATACAGAGCTCTCCCAAAGAGAATGGTAACTACATGTCAGTGTGTGCGTGTGTGTGTGTGTGTGTGTTGTGTGTGTGCGTGTGTGTGTGTGTGTTTTGCGCACCAGAATGCATGTACATATGCATACGCGTCTGATTCCCAGTGCAGTTAACCTCTTCCTGGCTCCTCTCGCTTCCCTCCAGCAGTGGTGGAGGTGATACAGAGTTCATTTTAAGATTTCATTCTCCGCCTGGGATGGCTTCCAGGCTGGAGGTAGACCTGGATTATTAACAGTAACAGAATTATGACTGTGACTCCCTGCGCAGACAGCCAGGAAGAGGCTGATCGTGACCCTGACCAATTTAACCCGATAATCAACTGAGGCGAGCCATCTTACGCCCCTGTCAAATGTGCCACATGCGGAAGACAGAGATAAGGGGAAAGAGAGGAAAGAGATGGGGGAAGAGTGCATTCGTGGGTGGGTTTCAACAATTTGTCAATAATATAATATCACTAAATGTATGGCTGTCAACAGAAAGGGAATAACCTCTAGATGTTGCATTCAACCAACACACTGACACACTATTGTAGGATCATAAGGACTGCTGCATCTATTGCAGCAGAAGTACCTTCCTATTTGCGAGAGGTCATCTCCAGATGGCTAAAAGCCTAAACACAGTTTGCTTTGGCTTTGCTCAATGATGCATGTAAACCACATTGACCACCAGTGAGATCGTCTGACCTTGCATCCCACTGCCCTGTTGGTGTCACCGGCCATAACCGAGGGACGTCCAGACAGCAGTGGATGCATTGTCACAGTTTATTTATATCAACTCATATCTGTTGTGCTTAAATTTAAGATCATTCTGTTTATCACTCAAGTGGTACCTCCCATATATAACATTGGCTTGCACCTTTATTTACTCTATGCATATCTCAATTGACCCAAGGCTTGAGTTGTCTCTCTCTAGCCTATCTCTTTCCCTTTATCTATATCTCGCCTTTTTTCCACAATTGAAGAGGTTCTGTTAACCTCAACCCTGCCAGTCCCGTCAGAGAGTTCAACATTACACATACATGTTATGCAGCTGAGCTTTGTTCAAACCCAAAGAACTTTATTTTAAATTCAAGTGGACATGCCAAGGTTTCCAAATATGTCCTGCACATATCTATATGCACGATGCATCTAGATATTTTCTATTTGATGTAATGGCGCAGTCATTAAAAAAATGGGTTTGAATATTTCACTCAATATAAGAAAATTCCCTACTTTTGAAGCTACTTAAGGGGAAATTTAAGGGAAAATCTGAGCTCAAGTGGTGTAAGAAATCAATAAGGGATCAGACCTTTACCTTTCACCTGTATTTATCTGGTCCCTCCATTGCTTAGAGAAAGCAGGGCAAATAAATATTTTGCACACTCTGTCCTCAGTTGTGCTGTGGGCTTAATAAATGCAATCATCCATTTCTCAGTTTCCGTGAGTCCCATTGACAGGAAGCTGAACCACTCATGTGTTGCTTACATCACCACCATTGCTCAAAGTCTAACAAAAGGAAACCCACTCTTATCAGGATCTATTCACTTTGTAAATAGGAAGTAATGAGGTGCAAGAAAAAAGGCTGTGGTTGTTGAGAGGGTGGATGTGGTATCAAGTATTACTGAAGGGGAAGGAGGTGATGCTGGAAGGAGGGAATGCCAGGGGGTATGATGGCGGATGGATAGATAAACAGAGGGTGTAGAAACGCATGGAGGGGTAGCGGAGGAGCTCTGTCTGCCTGCTGCCTCTCCCCATAGGAACAGCTGTCTCTCAGTCTGCAACAGATGCAGATTCACAGAGGGGGGAGAGACGGTCTGACGGCTCTGCAGGTCTTTTCTCAACTCTTATTTTCCTGATGAATTAAGCCTTTATCCATATCAGTTAGCTGTGATTTCCTGTTTAAAAGGTTTGTTTGTTGCACGATAGTCAACATGGCAGAAAGATAGAATACTTAAAGGAACAGTTCACCCAAAAATAAAAAGTAAAGATATTAAAAGATATTAAAAGCTATTAAGATATTAAAAAGATATTTTTCATATTTATTCGTCCAGGTATTTCGTGATATGTAGAACTTTCCAGTCTGCTGCGACCTTCCCTGTCTCCAGGCACTCCAACAGTGGGACTGGACAGGACCATGACAAATTTACATGTGAAAAACTCAGCAGCAGCAGTTCTTTCCAAAAATAATGTCACGGATACCTGACATAATCCACAGCCACTGGGAGTAAAAAGACACAGTTTGTTGCTGTGGGAAAACATACATCATGTATCATGTATGCATGTGTATATAGATATCCATATGTATGTATGTATGTATGTATGTATCTATGTATCTATCTCCTGTATCTATGTAGACAGATAGATAGATAGATAGATAGATAGATAGATAGATAGATAGATAGATAGATCGACCTGACAAAGATCCACTAGGATCAAAACATTGTCCTCAATAAAGGTGTACATGCAGAGTTTGTAGTGTGCAGGTTTTATTCTCTAGTGCTGTCTCTCCTCCAGCCCAGCACCTCTGTTTGATGTGGGTGTAACTACTCACCTCAATACTATAAAAAAGTGCCATCCTATCAGCCATATTTGCGGATTACACCTAGGATGTTTTAGTACAGCCATTTCAGTCGACTGCGATCGTTAATCTTGGAAATCCCGTGCAACATAAATCTGCACACACTTGCTGCTGTGTGCTGTCTCTAAACAAGAGGCCCTTTTAATGAACAGTTTAAATTTGAACAGTCCAAGGTCTGTCGACAAGTAAGAGATCCTTTTAATTATCGCGTGTCTGTTTGTTTACCTCCCAATGGCTCCTAACAGATAATACATCGTGGCTGCTTAGTGTATAGATCCTCTGCCTGCCTGAGTTGTTTGATTAGAGAGGGAATATGGATTAAAGTGTTAAAAGTTGTAATCTATGGATTGTCTTGTCAAGGCTCCTCTTAAAGCAACTGTAAAAAGGTAATAGCTTAGCTGAAACATGATAAAATCTGCCAATTTAATAAATGTTGTAAAATCTATTAACATCATATCATCACATCTAAAGGCGATTGATTATTAGAGGTGTCACATACTATCACATTTCTCTTATGCTTATGAGTTATTAATAATCAATATTATATGTTATCATTGATCAAAATCACTGTTTAAAGGTTCACTATATGTAAAATTGTCAAGGGTCAATATAAGTGAGGACATTTAGACTCAACTGACAAAAATATGGAATAAGGATGTAATTTGATGGTTGAGTCTACATTGTTCTCATCATAAATTACGTGCTTATTCCAGGATTTTTATCACATTAAAAACTTTTATTACATTTTCAAACTATCTGGAGAGACATGTTTTACCATTATCCAGAAAGTAATACATTGTCAGGTCCACAAAGTGTCATCACGTATTATGCAATAATATAATATTATGCAGTCACTGCAATTTGAATATCAAGTAAAATAATAAATAATAAATAAATAAATAGTTAACCAATGAAAAAGTGTGATGCCAAGTTGTTAAGTTTTCTTTTGCTTAAATTCTCATGAACTGATTTTTGTCTATTTCTGAATGTTGAAATCCAATATCTTTTGTACAAGAGTCTCAAATCCCAAATGTTCCTTCTCTCACATTCACTGCCAATGTATCTAACCTAGTTTCAGTTTCAATTGCAATGAGCTCTCTTCACTTTCTGGTCCCATTTGGGGTTCAGTTAAAGGATAGTGTGCGTGTGTGCGTGTGTGTGTGTGTGGGGCGGGGGTATGCGTTGTGCGAGCGTAGGTGCATGTGCGATAGCATGTGTGTTTTCTCCCATTGTAGCAAATTAACTTTTTCATTAATTTTGACACACCAGGAAATTAGCCTATACTCTGCTTGAGGCTACATCTAAATTAGAACGATTGGGGTAATCCAAAGATTTCAAGGGCTTGAGAGACTATAAGCCTATTCTAGGCGCTGATAGTCAAATGAAAAAGACAGTGACATTTCCAAATGACTTATCACATACAAGGTTATCAGTTATCATAGCCACTCATCCAATTGGCCAATCCCAGAGTGATATTTCTGTTCTTGGTTTTATTTCCAGTCTCTGGCTGTATCTCCATGTAGTATTGATTTGTGTGAGATCCAGGTCGAAAACAGGGAGATGAACATACCACAGTTAAACTTCACCAAGATAAACATCAGGTTTCTTTTTGACGAGTCTGACTCACACGGTCCAAGCAGATGGGTCCTCTCTTTCTCTATCCTCATTCCTGTTTCTCACCTCTCCCTCCACATCTTTCCTCTCGCTTCTCTCTGCCTAACAGGCCCTGTCTCGCTGCGCTTTGCTTCATCTTCTCTTCTTTCATCCCCAGCCTTGTTCAGCTTGGCTGTGCTTGTCTTCAGCCTATTGAGTGCGTGGGAGTGGGACAAGCGGGCCAAGTCTCCGGAGATCCACCGGCAGATTCCAACAGGAGACATTTGACTTTGGTGTCAGAGGATCTGCGTTGAGATATTTGACTGTTGAACTGCGCTCTGGAGAGACAGCCCACCCAGAGGTCTGTCTGTGCGGCGGTCGATCCAGACACAGTGGGCCATGGGAGAGGAAGAGGAGGAGGAGTGAGGTGAGACAGCCGTGTAGTGTACGGTATACTGCCCTGTGGGAGGTCTGCTGAGTGAAAGCTCACCGTGCTTCAGTGGCTTGCAGCACAGCCATCAGTGAGCTCAATACTGTGCTTAACACAAGCACTACAGTATGTTACATGTGGATTAGAAGACAAGAAGCCTTTTCTTTTCTTTTTGGAGTGGTTTTTGATGTCAATAGGGTTTATCGTCAAAGAATATGGAAGTTTGTTGTCCATTTTTCTTTTCATAGTGTAAAGCCATAGAAAATTATTCACCCACATCAGATGCTTGGGCGGTCGCATTTTGAATGCTGACAATATCAATTTCAGTTATCTGCCCATTTGTTGACCCCACTGTGTTCTGCAAACTGGGGTCAAAAACAAACTTCCAAGTAAAATATGAAGAATTTTGAAATCCATTAAAAAAATTATCAGAAACGAAGTTTGCTTTTGTTTCTTGAATTTATATCAACCGTGTGTTTTTACTTTACTTCCTGTTTATCTGTTTTCTCAGCAAAAAAACACAAAACTAACCTCTAGCAAGCTATTTCGCTTGCTTTGCTTTTTAAATTCTCAGCACAGCATAATTAGAGCTAAAATTAGAGCTAAAATTTGATATATGTCAAAACAAACACAAAACCAGACCTTTTTCTTGTTGTTTCAATGTTTTACCAATTTTCCATATTCCTTTTAAAATAAATGTAGCCTGTGGTGTTTATATTTTAAAATGTAATCAGATTTTAATTGCAGCATTCTAACTTTGTATTACTGAAATGCCATTTCAATGGAATTTGTATTACTGAGGTCATCCGCAGAATACTGCAAATGTCTACTGTAGTTTGTCCCCGATGCACAAAAACGCAGGCCTGTTTCCTGTGGTGTCTCACCACTTCCCGGGGATATGCCAAATTATGTTTGTTTTGACAGCCTAGCTTACACATGTCATAGGAGCTCAGCGTCAAAGCTAGTGTTTAAACATTTTGCATTTCTCAAACATGAACTGTCACCGGGAAGCAAAGAGCTACAGTATAGTGCTGCACTATGCATGCATCACTACACGCCTTTGCATGTTTTGTCCCCTTTGCCTCGTGACAACTGACAGTGCCCTTTACACTTTGCTGCTTTTAGTCATAGGTTTTCAGATATTGTGAATTCTTCATGTGGTGTAGATGCCACAGCTGCTCAGCAAGAAAACAGTGATTTCTGGAGACTTTATTTGTATGAACATGATCACTGTAGGGTAAAAACCTTGCATCTCTAAAACATCAACTTTTCAGGATCTGGGAGAAACAGCCTTGTTGTTGGCTTGATGACAATGCATTCTTGACACTGCGATATCCTGTGGTTTTAAAAGGGTTTCACAAGTCCAAGAGGACAGAGAAGTTTCCCATAAAGAAGCATGTCATCGTTCAATTGAGGTCAAAACATAACAATCATTGAAATTGGGGTTAGGGGATTTTCACATGGCAATATCAATATGCACTGTACAAAAGCTATCATAATCAAAATATTGATAGAAGTGCTGTGAAGCAAATGCTTTTCTTTCCAGTTATGTGTAATGTTCCTGGTCAGTCATGTTAGCAGTTCTGAGAACAATAAAAAGCCTTTAAAAGTCAACTGTCTGCTAGCTGCCTGGCTCTGAAAGTTGACCCTGCCAACCTCAGCCTGCTGGTCTGCTCTCTGCCCCTTTGTGATGGCAGCCTGGTGGAGGATAAAACCAATTTGCCATAGGTTATATTGACCTGAGGGGTCACTGTGTTTTCACACTTCAATAGCGACTGTTCTCTGTGACTCTACAAAATGACCCTGATTAAACTCTGCTCCACTTGGTATAAAGGTTCAGTTATCAAGCCTCAACTTCTGTGGTTCTTTTTCCCATAAAATGAGCACTGTAAAACTCTGGTGTTTACAAAGTTGATGTTGATGACAGATATTGCAGTAGTGACAAAAGACTCTAACTCCTTCATATCAAGTATCAAATAAAGCAAAAATGCCAAAAATAAAATGGCTGTGCAAAAAGACAACATTAAAGCAGACTACATGCGACATTTCATTCTCTTTTAATGGTCAAATTGGATGAACATCAATGTGTAACTGAATAGGCTCCATGAGATGGCGAGCAGCCAGCTCAGCGTGAAGCCTCTCTTCACTCTGCAACTGACTTATCTCTACAAAGCTAATCAATAATTAACTATAGGACATGCTGTGATGAGGATGGTAACATCCCCTTAGCAAGATAACACCTCACATTATCACTCTGTTTACCCTCTATGGTGGAGGGCACATGTATAACTTACTGCTGTCGTTTGTTAATACTGGATGACATCCTTGTGATGCCTTTGGTATCAGTGTGAGGCAGCACACTGTTCACAGACACACAGGATATAGTACAAAGAAAAACACTGCAGAATCCCCTCCAAACAGTTTACACTGTCAATATACCACCGCTAACCCTCTATTTTGTATTTAGCACTGCTGTTATTTGCAGCCATGCCAAATTCTAGATATGCATCAGCTGTTGACAGAATGCGAAATGAGGGCATTAGTAACTGTGTAATGCTAATGGGAATTAAGATACACTGATAGCATCCCGGGTGTATTAACTGTACTCCAGTATCCAAATAGCTTTTGTACATCTGTGTTTCTGTGTCACAGTTTAAGCTTTTTCTTCATACTTTAAATTTACAAAGTTTCAGTGCATGCACAGTTGTTAGCAAAGGAAATGAGAAACTATAAATAGCTATAAAACGCTATAGAGAATTTGACCTTCTCTAATGACTCCATAGACATTTACATAAAGCACCACTGAGTCATAAGAGCTCTGCCTACATGATCTAACCTGTGATACATAATACAGTATTCACACCTGACGTGTCAATGATGAATTATAACTCAACATGGACTAGACTAGAGAATGCATTGATGCCTCTATTATAATGGATTCCAATGGATTCCAGTCATTTCCAAGTCATGTGAGTGTATTGAAATGAAAGGTCAGATTGCTGACTGAGATACTTATGTGCATTCGTACAGTATCTCTCATGATCTGAGAAAGACCGCACGAACATGGTTTTGTGTGATTAGTTGACAGAGGTTATGTTTTTAACTACTTTATTTATTTATTTATTTATTCATTTATTTTAAGATACCCACATCATTTTAAGTTGACATCAAGAAGTGGGTAAAGACCTACTGAATTCTATCTAATGTCACAGCATGAGATAATTTGTGGTTCAATTTTTGCTACATGTACCCAATATGAATGTTGGTTTCTGTGTCAATCTGAATGTAGACTTTAAATATTCAAATTGAAGCAGTAGGGAAGGTACAACTCCAAAAGTGAAGATGCACTGTGATAACATCAATCAGACTGGATAGAGGATTTTATCTAGCTGTCATCGACTATCAATAACAAGTAGACGTCCCTGTGGCATTGTTCCTTTGAAGTGCTGAGGCAGATTCTGTTGTGTATAGAGGATGTGGATCTAAGACAACAACAGTAAGATGAAACAAATCGCCTTGTCTCTCTTTAACTGTGATGCGTTTCCCACTGGAGGTTCTTGCTTCTTCTCTCCGTGTATTTTCCTCCTCTCTCCTGTCTACTCTCATACACGTAACATTATCTAGGTTACATCACTCCTCAAGTTTGTTTCCCTGAATCACTAGTGTTTTGCCTGAAAATGTTTGAATTTCTTTGAACTTGGTTATTAACGGCTAGTGCTTTAACACAATTCAAAGGTGTTAAAGTCAAAATAAGTTAACTTTCTTGAAGGTATTGAGGACTTTTGCCATTTAAAAGTTATTTGTTTTCTCTTCACAGAGAATAATGTTAAACACTCTGGGCATTTGGCAGGCATCCCTTGTTGCCTCTTGAAATTGTTTGAATAAAAACTAACTTTGTCACTGACAAGTTCTCGCAGAGCAAAAAGCCAAGCTAAGCAAACAGAGCGGTCTAAACAGATGTATTATTCATAGGGTGCATAAGACATTCCGCCTCTGCCAAACTCCTCAATTCAAAGAGAAGCCGCTGAGGGACCTGAGTGGGAACCCAAAGATGTAAAGGAACATGGAGCGGCTCCTTCCATCTGTCAGTTGTTCAGTTATGTCTTTGGAGCCTCAACTTTGTTATGGTAATGAAGGAAAAAGGTATGTCATTTGCACACCTTCAAAACAGAGGCGTCCTTTGGTTTAACTGTACTGCGATGTCTTGCAACTTCCCTGTAAATCTCGGTGACGTGTTATATCTTGTTAGTCTCTTACTGTTGCAGGGCGCTAAACTAATTCCAGTAAGATTAAATGTACATTTAAAAAACAAACAGTATAGAGTATATATATGAAGTGATCTCTCCTGACCGTGAGTTTCTCCTTCTCCATAAGGTCTGCAGTGATAAAGAACATACAGAGAATATACAGCGCACAGTTAATAGCTGCAAAATGATTTTACAGCACTTATATTCCAAGAAAGATCGATCGAAAAGATAATGGATGGAACCCATTTGTCACTGTTTGCTTGCAATATACAAATCCTATCAGTGTATTTACCACTTACGGAACAGATATCATTTTTTATCCGACTTAAATTAATATAGCCTGCACACTGACAGAGAAAATACATTAATCATTAATAAATATATATTTTGTGAATGAACAAATTCTTATTAATCATTCTGATGGAACTTAAAACTTCCTCTCTGCTCTGTGTTAGTAGCCTCTTGCACATCAGAGATATACACATAACATAATGCACATAACAGCTTTCCCATAGAAATATACAGTACAATGCTTTTGTGCAGAATATTTGTGTCCCTCCCTGTTATCTTGTTATTTTTTCATCTTCACCGGTGAATAATCCCAGATACCCGAAGCTGCTCATTAGAAATGGCCTCTCTTCCCACTGGTGTTACAGCGCTCCTACCCACGGCTGGCATGCTGCTCAGGCAGAACCACCCTCAGCTAACCATCCCACCAGGGACAGACAGAGAGAAAGTGAGGGATGATCACAACAGCGCCGATCACACAGAAAGCACTGGGCTCAAAAAAATAATGAGAAAGTTGAACAATGTCTCAGCTGTATCGATTGAGAAATCAATATCACACGGCCATACGTTGTGGCCTTTCCAGCAGCACAGGTGAGCTGATCTTAAAGAGTGAGAGAGTTCATGATTTTAATTTATTTGTTCACTTCATCTTACTCTTTGTTGAGCTGAAATGGCATTAATAATGCTCCTTTTGCATGCTTTTTGGGATTCAACCTTGCACTGGATGATGGATTTGGTATCATTTGCAGAGATTTGACAGGTCCACATATTCTAGACAAACTTAATGCGATACGCATATTGTACTTTACCTTTCTTTTTGAATACAAACACATTAAAAAAGCAACAAAGATCTGGTTCAGATCATTTTTTGAACACTTTTTATTATTTTTTTTAACCCACACAGGTACCAGCTGGGAAGGATTTGCTTCATTGGGCAATAAAACAATGCTAGAAACAAACAAACAAAAAAAAGGTAAATGTATTGCATTTATACAGTGCTTTTCTTGTCTACAGAACACTCAAAGGGCCTTACAATGTTTGCGTCACGTTCACACACACATTCATACTCAGATGCTGCCATGCAAGGTGCCAACCAGCTCATCAGGAGTGGTTAGGAGTTCAGTGTCTTGCTCAGGGGCACTTCAACACACTTTCTGGAGGAAACAGGGATTTAATCAGGAACCTTGCTTGAACCTTACTGCTCTACCTCCTTAAAGTGACAGTTCACCCATTTTGAAAAACTTGATATTATTTCACTTACCCCCTAGTTGTTATATAGGACAGTGGTGGTGCCGTCTTCCTTCTTTTTGCCAAGTGCTGGAAACTAGCTGGATGCTCCAGATGCTAACCGTTAGCCACCTGCCATTGAGGTGAAATAATATCAAGTTTTGCAAAATGGGTGAACTTTCCCTTTAAACTATGTTGCCTCCACCCATGCAATCCCCACATTGGATACAGTATGGGTAAGTCAGCTAAATATGTATTTCTGTGAATGATATCTTACCTCACACCTGAACTGAATCTTTGTGAAACCATGTCTATCTGTTATGTGGGGTGGAATTGTCAGCAACTACTATTTTACCCAACTTGAAACACTATAATCTTAGAAAATAACACATATGAACCCTGATTTAGCTCTTTTTGCCAACACACAGATTGCAGTCACTACATACGGGTAGCTAACCACATGGGCTAAGAGTTGAATAATTAATAATTATTTCAAAAGTAACGTTTGGTGCTTACTGTATCTTAGCATGTATTTTCATAAATTACTGGCCATATAAGAGCGTGTGTGTGTGTGTGTGTGTGTGTTTATTGCATCTTCACTTTTTTCTCCACAAAGATGAAAGAAAACACACTGTATCGCTTCTTCCCAAAACCACATCAAAACCTTTCATCTCACCACGATGCATCCACTGAGTGTAAGTATGTTATTTTTAGTGTGTCAGATAGTGTGTTTTTGAGCTGGCCTGTGTTCAGCGCGATTTGGATTCAAATGAGTTTGGCTGGGCTACCACGAGATCTTGCAGTCTGTTCACACTTGCAGCTGCTACTTGAAATCTGCACTTAAAATAGCTCAAACAGTGGGACACTGTTTACTTCATGTATTTGAATGATTATTATACAAATCTTAAAGATAAACAAGTATAATATAGTCATTTAAAAACAGCTAAAATGTCAGGCTGAACAACAGGATTTGACACTGGAAATGAAGGCGGTATATTGAATCCAAAACATCTTAAAAATGTTATGCCACTGTCAATTTTTCCTCCATGTTCATCTATATGGTTTGAAGGTGTTGCCGGTGCAAGCATGTGGGTCATTTCAAATGAGCAGTACAGATGACAATTACAGCAGATGCCAGCAGTATCATTTGCATGTAAATTGCTTTTTTTTTTTTTTTTAATACCAAGGTCGGTTTTAGGCTTCACCCCAACACTGAATTTTGTATTTTGTTTGTTGAATACAGGCCTAAGTCTCTTTGGGCCCCATTGATATGCTGCTTATTTTGGTCTATTAAACCTTGGCCTCTTTACTGGTATGGTCATGCATTTCAACAGAATATTATGAGTTGGGGCTATTCAGCGGCGATTATGGTTTTGAAGGACATGAGATCAGTGGCAACTTTAATGTCCATCTGGACTTCATCATTATCAATCACCCTCTTTCTCTCCAAAGGTGTCCACTCTCTTCTTTCCTGCTTTGTATAAAAATAGCAGATTGACAGGAAGAAGTCAACATGTACACAAGAGAAACATAACAAACAGTGAGGTTGCCACAGAATGAGTGGGATAAGGAGTCTACCAGGCTATCCAAAATAGCAATACTGGACATGATGCAAGTTTACATCATCCAGTAATGTCTCAGCAGACACATCCAATATACACTCAGTGCGTCTTCACAAGAGACTGTCCAACACAAGATTGGGGATTCATCTACAGACACTCAGAAAACCGACAGAACGGAGAAATTCCGATTCCTATTGAGATTCAGAAAACTTTATTGATCCCCACAGGAGATCAATAAATTGCTTAAATTGTCCATTTGTGAAAATGTACCACCAGGGAGGAAATGGAATCATCCAAAGATGTATAACTTAGAGAAACTAGTATAGTGCCCGTTCAAAATAAGCCTGTTGGAAGTGGCTGATTTTTGGCCTGTAGGAGAGGGGTGTGGCTGCAGGGTTGGAGCTGCAGCAAGAGGCACCTACAGCCAGAGGACCTTCGTTTTTCTGTGATGAAAATGGTTAAAGTTTATGGCTATGGCCACTCTGAACTCTAATCCTAACCATAACCCTAACCTTAACCTCCTTTCCTTAATGTGGAAAAAATTTTCTTCTCACTGCAGGTGCCTCTCTCTGTGGCTCCAAGGCTGCTGCTAGACACTTTTGCTGTCTGAAGGCTGCAGTTTGTGTTGGTCAGTTTCATTTGTTACTGCTGGAGTTTGCTCCTCCGCTCTGTAACATTAGTCTGTGGGTGATGGCGTAGAAGTTCACACATACTTCACGTTCATCTCGCAAAAGTAAATCACAAAATGCTCTCAACCACTGCCTTTTTTGACGATGAACTACA
The DNA here is from genome assembly GCA_900302535.1 of Neoniphon sammara. NCBI lineage: Eukaryota > Metazoa > Chordata > Actinopteri > Holocentriformes > Holocentridae > Neoniphon > Neoniphon sammara. The sequence continues at coordinate 39,823 of OMKZ01005959.1, forward strand.
AACTTTTGTATATTCGTGCTTTGAAACTCGTAGGCGCAACTTCCATGTAATTAGCTGCAGGTTGCAAATGAAACTTTTACTGTTGCCATGTCAACAAACCCATATGGAACATTCCAAATGATGATGCAAACCAAATTTATCATTTTCATTGGATGGTTTGCCTTGAACTCCAAGTTGCATGGAACTGAAACAATTTTCAACCTGGGTCTTACTGTTCTAGTTTTTGCCATCATGGCAATTGATTGTGTTCAAAATGTGATCACTTACTTCACTGTAGAGCTAGGTCTAGCTGCACTGCTATTGAACACACACCCGTCGGGCAGACACTCTTCAAAAACAACTGAACCCAAAATGATTAAAACACATCCTTTCAATACCCACACCACTGAGACCTGGTTTCAATTTTTATTCACCCAGAGACTTGCATATACAGCTATATAAGGCAACACAATATATGTATTAGATTCAAATTTATAAGGCTATCTGTAATTTTAAATAAGGTATTCTCTATTAATTTGCTAGTGTTCACATGGCTGGTTTTTGTATTCCTGGACTACCTGTGTTTGTATTAAACACATTCCTCTAAATCTGTAGGATACATCCAGTTCTTTTATCTATTCTGGACTCAAGAGACAAGGGATTTGCTCCTGTGTGATTCTGCATATTTTAGCCACTTTCACATAAAGCCGGTTATTTGCTGTAAATAGCTGTGCATCTCTCCAGGGAATGGTTTGTCTTGGCATGTGACAGTGGCAATGGTGGCTGCTGTGCTTTGCAGTCTGTGACTAGTCTACTTTTCATTCTGTCCATGTTCTTAGAAAATGTTCTCTTGCTCTCAAATGTTCAGCTTTTAATAAGATAACATCAGTAGAAGCACCGTGTAGATCAATGCATTGCTAAGTTGTATCATTTCATATTTAAAATGGTGTTGTTGTCTTCTTAACCACATGTATGGACTATGACTGTGTGGAAGTATTTAGAGACTTAGAACAACTAATAAAAATTGAATAAAATGTCCCCCTAAATAAGTTTAAAATGTAATAATACCTAATAATGTAATAAATTGCTGGATAATTTAGATCCCATTATTACAATAATTACTATTCTTACATCATAAGTTTTGTAGCATATTAACTGATGTTGTAATAATACTATTGATCAATAATGCAGTTGCTTATAAGGATAAGAATGTGTCATACTTTATTTGTGTAAGTGTTATTGCATCATTGGATACAAAAGACAAAATGATAATCACTGATTGATGTCATAATGTGTTTTATTACATAATATGTCTTTTTTTTTGTCATTACATTATCTGGCATTTATTACATTATCATTGGCTACAAGGCTTTAAAATGCCAAATTTTGGATGGGCTGACTTTATTCCTGCTCACAAGCTAACTTGATGCAGGAACTTAAATAAATAAATAAATAAAAATAAAAAATAAACATGATATAAACATGGAGTAGAAGTCACATGTTGGAAGTAGGCTTCGTCCTGACACTTGTAAATGACTTACCACTTTCACTCTTAAAATAATTTTAGAGGGCAAATTTTTCATAATTCACATTTCTCTTCCCAGTTCCATATAAAATGGGTAGCTAAAACATCCCAACTAGTTAGCTAGAACCAATTAAAAAAAAAAAAAATCTGTTTTACATTAGCGCATAACAAGCCACCAGCTCCTGCACTCAATGTGTCAAAATGCTGCCACAAGTGCCACATAGCCACTATAATCTAATTACTATAATCTAATTACTTTCCATCTATTGTCACATAGTTATGTATGGTGTCTGGTGAAAAAAAATAGCAGTTACAAAATCTTTTTTTCTCACAGTTCACATCCCCTAAATTTTACACAGTGCCACACAAAATACAGCCAGCGATTTCACAAACACAGCTGCAGAAGCAATAGAAGCAATCCCAGCAGGTAGACAGCTTAAACATGAAACAGACTTGTGGGATGTTGAAGTGCTCCAGGCAATGTTTCAGCATCTGGAACGGAACCAACACTCTGAGTTTTAATGCAAAGGGAAAAAGCACAACAATGCGGCAGAGAGGCAGAGAAGTATGAAATTGTTTGTGTGAAAACATTTCCTAATACTCTTGACGAGAAAATGAGTTTTCTTATCTGGCACGTGGATTATGTTGCCTTCAGCAAGTGACCTTGTTTATGAAAAAGATGTTCAGCACAGTGTATGGATTTTAGGTGAAGTCATTTGAAGCTCTCTAACTTTTTGTCATCCTCTAAGACAAGAAATTGTGTTTTTACTTGATGCCTTTTTTAACTTCAAGATCCCTTTAAATATTAACAACCTTGTTGCTACCAAGGACCACACAATAGTTTCGATTTGACCGTGACCAAAGAGAATATCTGCACAGCAATCAGAACGTAAACTCGAAACTCTTATATAAATGCATGTGACACCCCTGCAGCAAAGGATTTGTTCATGCATTTAAATAGGAATATTATTATAATGATGGATACATTCTACTTATGGATTCTGATATTCTGCCAGTCTGTTAACTCTTCCAAATGCCGTTGAATATTAGTCTGTAATTGGTTTGAGGGTGTTGAGGGCTCTGTAGAGAAAATAAGCTCAAATATTTGACCCCTCACCGCTCACTCTCAGCAGTAGTTGCGGATCATTCCACCATCAATCTCCCCGACATGCAGGTATTCTTACAGATAAACCATTTTAACTGTCATGAAGAGATTTCACATTATGCTGGGAAATATCAGTATTGACGCAGACCTCTAAATTAGATGGGTTTTTAAACAGATGAAGATACATTGAAGGACTGTTTCTCCAAATGCTGAGCTGGAAAGTCCATTTATGACCTGGCAGTGCTAAAGTGTTAGTTTTAGAACTGGCTAGTTGGATTTCCAACAAATCCTTCAAGGAATATAAAGTTGTTGTTTTTGTTGTTTTGTTAATAAGATTCCCTGATTGATCAGAACAGAGAAAAATCATCCATGTCTCCTTGGTAACACATTTGCTGTTGTGCTCATCAGTGAGGAGGTTGTGTAACTGTGCTAAAGATAAATGTTAAGTACTAATATATAATATAAAGCTAAGTGTAGCAAATTTGTAAAAAAAAAAAAAAAAAATCAAATTCACATGAAAAATAATGCATAAATAGCACACTGTTTTGAGCAATCAGGGACTATTTTCTCAGGCTCATCCTGCACAGTTTATTATGTTTGCACAGGACATGATGAACATTTGTGAAACAGGCCACATAATAAAGACCACAGCAGCTCTTTAGGACTAAAAGATAAGTCTGATTACTTTGATTATGCTAGTTACATGCAATCTCTCATGATAGTGTACCCTAAGTGCACAGTATGCGCTAACCACTTTTCTTTTCAGCACTTTCCTTTATCCTTACATGTGGATATCCCACTGCATGTGTTCTTGTTTAAGGCACTGGGTTTGTTTAACAATATTTGTTTATGTAAATGTATTTTATGATTTATCAATTGACCAGCAGCTAATAACTTGACGATTTCACCCGTCCCAAAAATAATAGAGAAAAGCATCTAGTAAACTTGATTGACTAGGTTGTTGTAGCTAAATATGCAAATGGTTAATGAGACACTGAGGCTACGACTGCAATAATTTATTGATTTTAAGCGGAGTGGGCCTTTAACAGTTATGATGACCAGTATGCCAGTCCCTCAAATCCTGGTGTATTTTCTTTACACTATAATAGAAAATACATCATACACGGCCTCTGGTCAAAAGATGCCTCTCAAACCAGCCATACAGCAGTGTGGTGCTTCTCTGAGATCAAACAGCATCTGTAAAGCGGGACACCAAAGCCAGACTTCTATGAACTACTTCATGAAAGTAAGCAGCGGGAACTTCAGAGGGAGTCACATTGTGTGTGTGTGTGTGTGTGTGTGTGTGAGAGAGAGAGAGATAGAGAGAGAGAGTGCATTCAGTGAGGTGTTGTAGAGGTGAGATTTTTGGGTCCCTGAGGCTCTACACAGTACATCAAGTGTAGTCGAGGCATTTCTTTGCTTAATCATGCAGCATGTTTGAAGGAGCTTACTTGAGCAGAAAATTGGATATAAAACACATTAAGTCATCAGACTCATGCATTATCTATTGTGAAGGGAAGGGGGTTGGTAAACACAGTGGTTGTTTCCTGAAGAGACGAGCATGCGTTTAGACCAGAGTCACTGTGAAGGAAGTTGTAAAGGCAACTTCAGTGGGCTAAAGTACTTTTAGACTTGACTTGTCCTAAATCATCCTGCAGGTAAAGAACAGAGTACAACACACACACGCACACACACACACACACACACACACACAAGGCAGTCTTCACAACTTTCCCCCCTGCTACGCCTCTTATAAAGATGTTCACCAAAATGCTTACTGCTTAAAAGGGTCTTATTACACCTATCCAATATCCCTCATGCTTAATCACAACATCTCATATTGCCTTCACACTGGGAGCTTTATATTTATTTATTCTTTATTTCCATGGTCGATTTCTTGGATGTTCTTTACCGTAAAATTCAATATTTTCTCTTTGCTCTGACTACCTCAGACTTCAATGCAAACTCCCACCTCTGCTGCCAGGCATTTTCCCTTGTAATGTATACTGAATGAGCTTATCTCATTTACCCATCTATATCAATGAAGATTTCCATTGTACGCACATGCTGTCCTGTGCTTACACAAGCACTATGGGACAGATTATAGTGAAGGTCAAAAACACAGGAATCACCTGCACAGAAGTCTGCTCTTCTCTCTTGTGTTGGCAGTGTTGGCAGATTTGATTCATTGGGAAGTGGCTAATTTGTCAGAACACGTTGTGCCAGTCCTATTTTAGGCAATGTTATAGTTACCTAAACGTTATAGTGTTTAATGCAGAAAAATGCCAAACCAAGCCAAAGCTGGAGAAACCAAATAAATAAATAAATTATTGTTATTATTTTTTTTTTAATATGTCTGCTGTCCCTGAGAATCGATTTATAAATGTAGTGAAAGGACAGGCTCTCGGCTACAAGGTAAGCTTTGCTTTGAATGAGCTTTTTCTGTGGCTCCGCTGTGCTGTGAAGCTTGGAGTGAGTGGTCTGGAGTGAGTGGTCTTTTAAACTAGATAATTTTGCATGTTGCATTTTCATCAATGCTATGAAAACTGAGCGTGTCTATCTACAGAATGTGCAGTTTAAGGGAACTTTTGTATGAAGCTGATAGCTGCAGGCAGTCCAGAGGTATCATTGCATATGTGTGTGTATGCAAATATACTCGCCAGTGGGTGTTTTGGTTTTCATTAGTTAATATTGGTCATTGCAGCATAGAAGAATATTTACATCCTTAAATCATCTTAATGAACAAGTCAATCAACATGTTGAATTCTATATAGCAATAGTGATTATAATATAGAGAAATATATTTCTTTTATACAAGGAGAGATAGACTGGAAGACGGATCTGCAGTGCTAAGAACATGTCTGGCATCATCTTAAAGATTTGGCAAGACTACAGTTATTATTTAATATATTTTTCTTTATTTATTTCTTCATCTCTCTCTTTTTTTTTTTGAGCATCATTTTTATTGTTCCACTATGAAGTAAACTGTTGGCAGTGTGCTGTAAATGGTGAGGTGATTCTCAAAGCTGAGCTCACAGTCAGACTTTTGTCTGATTGATTTGTCATTTCCTTGTTGGGAAATCGCTTCTGCGTTGATGGAATCCTCGTCCACACCCATCATTGTCACCCAGCGAAAAATGGGCTTTAACGGGTTCCATTTGTCTTTTCTGTCACACCTCAGAGATTAATATAGCCATAGAAGCCTGTGTTCGATAATCAATTTACTGTCCTTCATATTTCACTGACATTGCATGTCTGTTCATATAACATGGGTCTGTACAGTGAGTTTGAAATGTTCTAAGATGAGCGATTTCATGAACTCAACAAAGGAAATGCCATTGATACGGGATGTATGAATTATATAACATGTATCCTCATCCAATAATCGTCTTTTTCTCACAGCTCAGAGCAGCCCCATATCTCGTATGATGTATTTTTTATTCTCATTTTTTCTGACTCCATTTCTTTACCGAGACATCATACCATTATATTGCCCTGGCACTCCTGGAGGACGGGTCAAATGCTCAGAGCCTTATTCATTAATATGGCATGTTAACAAACCTGGGCTCACAGCCATCAACTTCCCTTCCTTTTGAGACCAGATTTATTGCAGTGAGACTCTGTGGCCTAGCTGTGTCTAATTGCTCTTTTGTCTTCAGTCCTCCAGAGGTAAAGAGACTGGGAAAGGGTGGACTCGCAGCCTGAGCTCACTAACAAATCTTCCACTCTGTGCTTTTGTATTTCCTCTTAGCTCTAGATAGCAACCTGAGTTTATTTCCGTCTCTTTTAATCATATATCAACCAAATCTTTCAGGCTTGCATGATTTTATTTCCAATTTCTCATACATCACTTTTAAGGGAAAAACCTCACCTAAAGTTCTTCATTAAATAACATATAGAGAGTCTAGTCGGTCCCAAGTCTATCGATCAAAGGTTTAAGTTACCTGCTATCTTTTAAAAAGTAACATCAGTTGTTTTCATTTGTGCCATCAATCACTTCCCAGGGGTAGGACTCATTTACTCCATGGATATCTCGTTTTAGCACAAAACACGGCTTCACATGTCTGGATGATGATTCACTCTTTTTCAATCACCTTGTTTTAATTAAGAGGGAAAAATGAGGCCTGTGAAAAGAGAGCTAATCTTTATAAATTGGGCTTTCTGCACCGCTGGCTTGCTGAGGGGATTGTTATAAAATGTTCTCTGAAGTCACATGACGGTTCATTTATCATCAGCTGGAAACCTTCCCTTCAGCACGTAAAGACACACGCACGCACTGGTGGAAGCACGTATGCATGCATTCGCGCGCGCACACACAGACACACACACACACACACACACACACACACAAACGCACAAGGGACTGTCGTACTGCAATGAATTCACACAACATATATTCAAGTCTCTTTCAAGCCAGTATACATTTTCCCATCTTTATCCATCAGCTATTCCTAAACTGACTCATGATTTGATTACAAGTCTGCTGCAATTCATCTATCCTTAACAATGAAACAGTCTTTTATAGATCTACTGAATGCTCCATTTGTTGCTCATCTCTCAGCTAGCGGGTGAGTCTGGCAGTTAAAGCCTTATACCGCTGGGTGCCATTGTGCTCTAAGGTTGGTCGTACATCACTAGGTGATGTGACTGGCCGGGATTACCTTTACTCAATATCTTCTGTCGGCGATCCCCAAGTCTGCCTCTAGCCTGACCTCAACCCCGATGGATTATCCCTGCATCTGTAATTAAAGGCAGCCAAGGATAACTGAGGATGGAGAGGAGAGGGAAAGGGGGGGAGAAAAAAAGGGGAGAGGTGGCGTTCATATTTCATCAGTGCGCAGGCTGACAGACAGACAAGCAAATTATAGGGCTTTTTTATCTCCAGTCTTAGATCAACAGGTGTGTGAGGGGGAGGTGTTTGTGAAGGTTACTCTGTGTGTGTGTGTGAGAGAGAGAAAACCAGTGCTGCTCTCATCATTTGACAATCACAAAGAGAGAGAGAAAAAGCGCAAGTGGTTGTAAACATTCACAGTGAAAATGTGTGAGAAAAGTGTCATGCCTGTGCATGCATACATCACTGCATTTTTATATGCACATAAAATAATTCTTTCATGTCTGCGTCCAAATTCTATCAAAACAAAATACATGAGTGCAAAAGAAAAATATAGGTTACCACACTTTATACCACATTTTATATCACCATTTACAGTTGTGTGTTTCCAGTTGCCAGCAGCCATTGTGTTGCAAATTTGCATATACAGTATATACATAATCCACTCATGCTAATGTGCTCGGCTGGCGCGTGCCCATCCATACTAATGACATGGACCCAGGTTCGCTGTGATGGCAAATCAGAGGTGTTGACTGGGAATTAAATGGAGGTCCCTGTGAGCAAGCTGTTGCCCCCTGAGCCACCAGATCTCTCCAACTCTACTTCCACTGCTGCAAACTCAGGTCACAGGTTAGATGGGTCTTATTAAAGCACTGCCAAAGGCAATAACTGGGGGCCATATCACCTGATCATCTCACTCTCTGGATAAAGCCTGGCTTTCAATGATAACAGCTTTAAACCACAAAAGCAGCCGCTTGGTTTCTCTGATAGATGGATAGCAGAAATTTTTCCATTTTGTTTCCTATGGGCTTCATTTGCAGCGAGTTCTGCTAAGGGAAAAAAACAGTGCAAACACTTTGTTTGAAGATATTCTGACCCATTTAAGCAAAAATCACTTTGTTCACTTCAGCAGATGAAATGTTATGAAAGCAGTTTCTCTCTCTGCTCTGCCTAATAAATGTTTTCAGCTCATTATCCTGCCCTGCAAGTTTATAGTTCTCAGCACAATAAACACTATTAATTTGAACTGCTGGTTTGTATGTGAGTGATTTCAGTTAACATTGTCTTCACTGTACTGTGTATCTGCACTTTTGATGTGCACCCTGTTCTGTTGCTTCGGTGAGGCACTTTAATAATGTGTAATCAGGCTGTGAAAGGATATAACAAGATGACAAAGACATTCTGCAATGCAAAAAATCTCTATCTTAACAAGTCATTTAGTCTCATATTCAGCGTTGAGATTATTTTTCTTAAAACGAGAGAAAATCTGCCAGTGGGAAAAGATAATTCCACTTATTTCAAATGGTATAATTATGTTAAAACAAGGCAGAACAATGCAAATCAGACCACTTTCATCAACAAAATGACACTTGATTCAAGAACATTCTGCAAACAAGTTGATCAGCATTGGAAACAAGTGGGATTATCTCATTGCACTGGCAGATTTTTGCACTTGTTTTAAGACAAACAACATTACAGACTGAATAAGGGGCTAAATGGCTTGTTGAGATGGAGATTTTTGCAGTGCATGCACAGTCAATCAGAAAAGTCAGAGCTCTGTTGGGCACTGTTCTGCCGTCTCATTATGCTGCACTGTGTTTTTCTCTGCCCATGGCGGCACAAGCCTCCAGTATGCCAGTTTTCACCAGGAGCTGAAAACACAGTGCGGTCTGAGTTGCAGACGAGGGGTGGTGATTTGGAAAGAAATCTGCACTCCATCAGCCTGTCTGTTCCAGTGAAAGTAATTACCACTCCTGTCTGATTGGAGCTCTGTCCATCACAAACCATGCCTTTGATTGAACCACCAATCCCCTGGAAAAGTTCAGAAGTTAAGTGCAAATGCAGCTCACAAGTGTCTCAGCGCAGCTTGATTGATGGCATCACTTTTATTGTTCTAGTGGGAATACTAACACAGACAACTGACCACCACAGGCTGCCTTACTGCCAGCTCCTGTCTTGATTGGCAGGTGTCTGCAGCTGATATGCTTAGACATGCGCTGCTTGCATTAACCCCTAGCTGCCACCTTCCCTCCCCCTGCGGGTTTTGGGGATGGGGATGTTTAGGTTGATATTGAGCTGCCAGCGGAGGGGCTGTTGTTCCTGACGTGTGTGTGCTTTACCTCTGGTCTCTGGGGGCTGAAGCCCAGCCAGCCGCGTGTAATTAAAAGCGCATAAAGACAGATCAAGCTCTTTCCTGCTCTTTCCGTGTGAGAGGCCTGAAGGCTGAGGAAGAATCCATGAGATGCCCCAGACCATCAAGCTCCGGGGAGAGCTCCTCCATTTTTTAAGTCTGTAAAAATAAATAGTTCGCTTTCTGCCCTTAATTGCATCCCTAGACAATAAAAAATGTGGATCTAGCACCCAATTTATTCACGTTCACCATGAAACTACAGCATTTTCAACATATTAATTGCCCCGATTCTAGTATCTCCCTCTTCTTTTTCCCATCTGTTTTTGCTTGTATGCTTTAGCGTGCAGCCTTAAGGATTCATTTTAAGCATACATTTTTTTTTTCTGTCATAAGAAAGCCGTGTTAGCCAAGAACATTGGGAAATGGCCAGCTTTCTCTGATGAAGCCAAATATGATATGCAGTAATCACAGACAATCATCAGCTCACTCTGGGATTGTTTCCTCTGGTCTGGACTCTTCCTGCAGACTCCTCTCCAGCCAAGCCCCAAATCTGTGATGGGGAGGAGGCAGGAGGAAGAGAAGGAGAGACCCTGAAGGCAACAGAGATGGAGAGAAGAAGAAATGATGAAAATTGTGATGGATAAGGTCAAGGCAGTTGGTAAGACTGCCCGGTATGCATTTTTAAAGTTGGAGCCTTGGAGGTGGTGAGCAGTGTTCGTACAGCCTCCCAAGAGTAATCTTCAAGCCCTTTTCAAGCACTTTCAAGAAAACAGAAATTTCCAGACTCTCAAAGTCTTTATCATCTAATCTAAATTGTTACTTTAATGCAATTGTGAAAAATAAAGTGCAGTACATACAGAATTCCTTGCTACCCACAGCAATCAATGTATATTGTCACTTTGTTTATTTTTATCAGCCGTTCATATTTTTGATTGTAGTTTTGATCATGATTATTTAATGCGTGTTAATTTCTTGAGTACAGGATAGTTTAAAATATTAAAATATTTTTACATGAGTGGTTATGTAGATGAAGCACCAGATTTCGTTGAAAATCAAGCATTTTTCAAGGAGTATATCTGAATACAAGCATATTCCTAACCTTGAAAATGTAACGTTTAAAATCAAGCATTTTCCAGACTTTCAAGACTTTGCACAAACCCTCTGAGCATTAGTTGCTGTTTGAAGTTGCTGTGCAGACTCATTTTTTGGTTATATTTCCTTTTCTAATTTACTTAGCTTGGTATATTATCAGCTTTGACAATATGAAAAAATGTGCTTCAAGACAGTAAAACAAACTGTGATAAAATGAAACGACTGGAATAGAGAGGAACAGATTATTTGTAACGGTGGTGCTTGGCAATTGGTTGCACGCTTTCCCGTATCTACAGCCAAGCCTCATTCAATTCTAACCATGAACCGTGCTCTGTGTTTTCTGTATTCACCTTGGCAGTATTGCCAGCAGAAGAGTCTACATATCTATCACCGGCTGACAGATAGCCAAACGTGAAAGCCTCGACCCAGAGACCAACATCCATGACCTTCATGGTGCCTCTGCATCTAGGCGGACAGAAGCCATTCTCTGCTTCAAAGGGTTTTAAAATTGAGGTCTTGAAGGTTTTAACCTTGAAGTCTGAAGCCAAAGAGGCCCTAAAATTTCACCCTCAAAAATCCTACCTTCTAATACCGAATTCTTCCTTTTCAATAAGAAAAGAAGCAAGCAGAGGAGATTATTAGCATAAAAGGCCTGGCTGTCAGTAGCAGTGGTGTTGTCTGTCTGGCTGTGTCTATCTCCTCTCCTCTCTGGCTGTGTCTACTGGAGCTTTTCTTCCCTCAACCTGCCTCAGTCACTGTCTCTCTCAATCAACACAGTCAAAGTGGCCTATACATATTCACCAGCGCCGGTCCTAATATGGACTCTCACTACCTCATATCCATATTTACCAGCACTAATGCTCTGGGCTGCCTGTTTCTGATTTTATTAAGGAGATGGTTATTGAGGTGCTACTGATGTGGCAAACAGCTCTCCGGCCCCCAGGGCAATACTATTGCACTTAGCGCTCTGAAAGATGGGCCCGGTGCATGGAATGGGCATAGACATCTTGTTTATGTGACTGCGAAGCAATAACACTAACTCTTCAGCAATGGTATGCAATATCAAGCCATATAACGAAATAACATTTACATGATAATGTTAAGCAATTTGTTGCATTAAAGTCATGTGGAAAAAAAGAAGGCTACATATATTTGCTCTAGTTTGTGCTTCATATTTATCACACATTCACGTACAAAATAAACTGCAAAATATGTTTTACTGCTCATTTGCATGAAAAGTCATTAATTATCAGTGTGCACGGATGCCTGTAGTGCTTGAATTTAATTTATATAGCACCTTTCATGCACATAATGCAGCTCAAAATGCTTCATAATTCAGTGCAAGGTTAGAACACACACAAAAAAATGTGAAAAATAAATAAATAAAACAATTTAAATACTATTTACAGCAGTAAAGTGGATAAAGAATGATTTGTTAATGTAAATAAAATAAGAAGCTTTAACATTAGAAAAATGTGCATTAGATTACGTAAAAACTATGACGAATCTTAGTCTGGGAAGTCATTTGATTCAAATGATTGCCTAGCAGGTGAGCCACATAAAGTACTGTGTGCGTCTATAAATCTAGTAAGACGCTCAAGGCCACCACCCTTGCTTCTCTCGGTGCTCACTGATCACTCACAAAGGCCGGGGCAGCAGAGTGGAAACATGGCATTCCTGGCACACCAAGTCCTCACACTGTAGAGCGCACCAGTCTTCTTGTTCCATCTGTTACTCCCCTCCCATAATCCCCTGCTCCTGTAACGGATATAATGACATGTCTCTCGCTCGAACAAAAGGGAGGGGATAGCAGTGTGAGTTTTAATCCCATACATGTGAGGAGGAAAAGTACAGCCTGTGTAATAGGCTGGTGTTCAGAGTGAATTTTACAGGATAATAATGGTGTCATCTTGGTTGACCTTTCATCATTTCTGGTGTCTGCACACAGTCAGCATAGAGATATCAGTTTTCTCAAATTCAGAACATCCAGTTGCTCCCATTCATTCTTGTAGAGCATGAAAAACAACTTCCACAGTCATGAAAACTACTTGAGGTTAGTCATTCATCATGGTAATAATTCACCCAAACGCTACCTATCTCCCATAGGAGATAGAAACTGTAGCCAGTTCTGTTAGCGTGGAATTTATCGGCACAAACAGCAGCCTCATGCTAGGCCTCATGCTCTGTGCATGAGGTGTACTTCAATTTTGGTTGAAGTATCCCTTTAATTTTTTTTTCTGTTTTATTGTTATTTCACTGTGCCGAAGTTGAGTATTTTCATATCAGTTCATACATTGCATTAGCCTCGATTTACTTTCAATGACCTGATGCCCACTGGTAGAAATGGAGGTCTGCACCAAGAATTACATCATCACTCAATAACATGCCACCTGACAAACTTTACTGTTACATCCCTGTCATCTTTATTTATGGTGACTTTTTTGTAGCTAATTTATGGCTGGGCAGCTGTTAATTTCCAGTTAGGCGTGACACCACAAAGTCCGTAAACATTAAAATATATATATATATATCTATACATCTGTCTTTCTCTGTAACTCTGCAGACATATTTGGTATCTTTGGAAATAATGGGATCTCCACTAGAATTTAAAATAAATGACAAACCTGCCTGTGGGAACAGCAGGGTTGACATGCACTGCAAAATGAATGGGGGACTTGTGTACTACATGTGGACAATAGCAGCTGGTTTTTAACTGTAAATTGCAACAGATACGCCTTCAAGGTCATAATAAGTCAACAAACACAATGTTGTGTCAACACAGATGCGTTGGGTTTGTTGTGTTGTGTCACCCACAGTCAGTTGATGGATATTTCAGAGGCAAGTGCCAATGTAACTGCAAGCATTCATGCTCTTTGTTTCATGTGACGCTCTGCATAGGTCTGACCCCCTCTTGCACATTAAATCACTTTAAATAAGTGTTTTTACAGGATAAGGCACAAGAGAGCATTTCCAAGTCGTTACGGTGACAGGCGCAGACAGGTAAATCATGGGAAGTGTCACTTAACTCAGGCTTGATATTTTCTGGGAATATGATGAAGGATCCTCGCTGGCACAAACCTCTCCCTCGAACATCCTGACATGCATTTTTTTGGCATGTTTCTGACACCGCTTTCCAAAAGGAGGCCGTTTGATGTGCCTCCCCACTCCTCCCCGACTGGTGTGTTATTTCTCTACTCCTGCCGTTTGTCATAATGGGCCGAGGCAAATCACTTCCAGCTAGAGCTGAGATAGTGATTGTATCAAACTGACCCCTAACAAGCTGTCAGCTCGCATTTGATAAAGCATGCATCAGCACCGACCAGCCTGGCATCCGTTTGGACAGAGCAGACAGGTCTTATTCAAGCAGTGCTACTCCCTCAGTTTGTGTGTGTGTGTGTGTGTGTGTGTGTGTGTGTTCTCAGTCAGTTTCCCCGTTTGATTCAGGGTTGTCGTTTATTGATGATGATGGCATCCTGTGGTGCTGCAATCTGATGCAGACAGCAGAACTACATTTGGTTTGCAGCGCATGAGAGTCAGAATGAACCGAGAAAACATGAGACAAACCAAACTGTGTGTGCAAAATATGTTTGCTGGTGCAGTTGGATTTGATTCGACCCAGATACTCTTTTGTGGGTAACTTTCCAGGACAAATACAAACATGATGAGAAATACAATTTGCCAGTCTCATTCTGCACAGATTTTGGACAATATCAATATGATAAAAAGCATCTACTGACATATTTTAGGATAGATAGATAGATAGATAGATGGATAGATAGATAGATAGATAGATAGATAGTAAATAAATAATTAAATAGTTTGTGCAATTTATCCTATTACATCAGCTCCAATACTGTTGTGTTTCAGTACCTCAGCTACCACATAGAGGGAGCTGGTGTGTGTTGAGAAACGAACCCGTGGAAATGCTGAATGAGAGATAGTGTGTTTGAGAGAGAGAGAGAGAGAGAGAGAGAGAGAGAGAGAGAGAGAGCTGCGGTGGACGAAAGCGCACCGTTTAGGAGTATTGGGAATAATAATGGGAAACAAACAGTAAGGAGGCTATTCATTTAAA
>OMKZ01005959.1:54577-69936 GCA_900302535.1 Neoniphon sammara
GATACTCTTTTGTGGGTAACTTTCCAGGACAAATACAAACATGATGAGAAATACAATTTGCCAGTCTCATTCTGCACAGATTTTGGACAATATCAATATGATAAAAAGCATCTACTGACATATTTTAGGATAGATAGATGAAGAGAGAGAGAGAGAGAGAGAGAGAGAGAGAGAGAGAGAGCTGCGGTGGACGAAAGCGCACCGTTTAGGAGTATTGGGAATAATAATGGGAAACAAACAGTAAGGAGGCTATTCATTTAAAGTCCGCGGCAGTTTTTTTTTGCGCTCTTGTTTTGAGCCAACTTTACTTTGGACAAGTCGGTGGGAAGCTGGTGACCCACTGTGCGCCCTGACGCCGCACGGCAAGTTGTAGAGCGGAGAAAGGGACTTGCATCACTATTTTTAAAAGGTACACTTGGATTTGGGGGGCGTGGATGGCGGAGGCACAGCGCTGAGCATGCTGGCTGTGGTGGATACGCTGTGGTGATGTGCCGGTTTGGAGAACTGGTGTAACGCGTAGACGCCGGAGCGGCTGGACGCGGAACAGTGTGGTCGGTAGCCGCACAGCCTTTGGCAAAGGACTTGCTTTCATTTTCGAGTCCGTTTTACAGTCTGTGGATTCTTTTATTAAACTCGCTGCCGTTTGAGGATACTGGAGACTCTGCAGAAAAGAGCGGCAGCGTGACAAAAGGCTTTTAAAGACGCGACGGCCACCGTGCGCAACGGGCGAAATCCAGTTCAGTGGCGATCTGAATGATACTAGTTTGAAGCAATTGTTTTTCATTTTGTTTTGTGTGATTATTGGATCTGACAGCGCATGGTAAATAGCGCTGGGCGAGTAAAATTGATGCCCAAATGACATTAGGGATTTGAAAGCTGTCTCAAGTGAAGCTGAAGTGATCTCCTTCACGTGTAAATATTGACAGGTGTCAACTCAAAAGGATTGCTTTAGGTTGAGCTTTTAATTGACTTTTTCTGACACAGTTCATACATCCCACAGGCTGTTCCATCTCGGACTCACAGCAAGGTGCGGAATGGTAACCAAACCGTTCATTATGGGTAATCCAAAATTCGCTTAGCCTACTTGTTCCCAATACTAAGAGAAATCACAACTTGTGATTAAGTATCTTATAATGCGTTTGAAAGGCCGAATCGGACAGTGAGCCCCACTCAAGTGTCCTATTCCCTCCGAGTTAAAGCCGATACTGAGAGTAGCCAAAATGACAAGCAACGGTCCTGTCATCGTCTACGAGTGGCTGAAGACCTTGCAGCTTGCCCAGTATGTCGAGTCTTTCGTGGATAACGGCTACGACGATCTGGAGGTTTGCAAACAAATAGGCGACCCGGACCTGGATGCCATCGGCGTCTATATACCGCACCACAGGCAGAGGATCCACGACGCGGTCAAAAGGCTCAAAGAGGAAGATAAAGAGACGGCAAGTGGACTGTACTTCACCTTGGAGCCGATGCCCCCCGCGTCCGAGGTTTACACCAGTCATATGGTGGACCAGTATGAGTCCAAACTGCGGGGATCCAAGTCCTGGACCGAGCATAACAGCGACCGGGTCGGGCGCAACGGTGGGTACTTGGGGGCGCAGAGGAACCTGACGCTGGGCAATCGGAGAGAGCTGGTGATTTACCCCAAGCTGAAGCTGAAGATCATGATCCGGGATAAACTCATCAGAGATGGCATCAACCTCGCCAGGCCGCCCTATTCTAACAAGGTAAGAGGAACATGATGCCCAGCACACTGCCAGCTCATGGCAGCTGGTTACATGGCAGGAAAGGGACCGTCACCTGCTCCAAGTCGTCCATCACAGATAATAGATGAAAGCACATCAGACACACAGTGCATCTTGTACAATATGCATACACTTGCAAACTGCTCATGTTCTTTAACAAGTCATTTAGTCTCATATTCACATGTAAAATGTTATTTTTATTTGGCAAAATGAAAAATTCAGTCACTGAAGATGATTTCAGTTGTTTTCAATACAGTTTCACTTGTTTCAAGGATTTTATGGAAGAAAGTATTGCTATCTTAAAACTCCAAGAAATGCAAGAATAAAAAATACATATTCATTTCTTTTGGAAACAAGATAAATTATCTCACCCCTTTCACTCATTTAAATAAAAACTAAGATTGTCAGACTGAAAACTAGATAAAGACCTTGTTAAGATTAGTATTTTGCAGTGAAAGATGCTTAAATAGCACTAAAGGAGCTGTCACCTGCCCAAGGTCATCCATCAGTGACAGATGAGAGCATGCTGTTGTTCAGATAAAGTGCATTTTGTGTAATGGACGTGCTGCACGGATGAGCTCAGCATCAAGACGATTTAGGAAGCTGAGCCGTAGGAAAATGACAGTGTGAGGCCTCGACGTTCCTGGCCCTGTTGCACTTTGGCGAAGTGTGATTGAGTGCTGTCACGGTGACTGATGGGAATGACGCCGCTGTCAATCAATAAGCAGGAAGCACAGAGGAGATCCTGAGGAGCTTTCACTCTGCCTCTGCCTTCCTGTAAGGGGGTTGGGAGGCTTTACACACAGATTATTAATCTACTCTGACCTCACCTGTCCAGTGCCTCAGTCCTCAGTCCTCAACATTGAGTGTGGGTGGATAAGCCAGGCCCATGAGCATATAAACCCAGGCTGTTTGCCGTGATGAATGGCCAATGGGCTATCGATTGCAAGGGCTGTAAATGAAGAGCGCCCAGCTGGGCTGGCTGTTGCAGTCCTGTGAGGAGCCAGACTGAGAGGGCCTCTTGTTTTCACAGGGCTGACAGTGACCTTTCCTTAGAAGTGTCTCTGAATCATATGCCCTACCATCTGAACAGGGCTTCCACTGAATGACTCCTGCTGTTTACATACAGGGCCGCTTTTGTTTTGTCTGTGTGTGTGTGTATGTGTGTGTGTGTGTGTGTGTGTGTGTGTGTTGGGGGGGGTGTTTTTTGTATGCATGTGCTTAAGGATGTTTTGTGTGCATACATGCAATCTCACATGATTTGTTTATTTTGACACAACCTTCCTGAAAAGATCAAAATTCAATACAATTATAGCAGTACTTTCTATGATTGCCCTATAGCTTGGATTATCCATATTAACACCATCTATTTTGTGGGGTTGAACCCTTGACATTTTTTACAGAATGAAAATAGGCACCTTGCATTTAAATTAAATTTTCAAATTGATCGCAGCCTCGATTCCAGTTTTGTATGTTTGCTCAACCTTTATTGCCTGTCTCTGCAATTTTGCCACTTTGGTTGGTTCCATAAATGCGAATCCCACAGAGATTTAGGATTTGTGAGGGATTATCTGCCAACCCAGGGCTGAAACAAAGTGTTAGTTCCAGAGGGTTAAACTATCTCCCCCTTTGAAGGCTGTATTTATTTAGAGCCAAAGCTTTGGCATTGAAGCTTTAGAGGCGAATGAGCAGGTCATGTTTTTTTCAGTGTGCGCGTGTGCATATGTGTGTGTGTGTGTGTGTGTGTGTGTGTGTGTAACCCTGTAGTTTTGAATTGGCTCCAGCCCAGTGCTTTTCTCCCCAGGAGGAGTGAGTGGAGTGTGAGAGATGGAGCTGTGACCAGCTGATGGAGCTGTGACTCGCTGGCTTCCGATTGGTCGATAGGAAGCTCTCCTCTCTCCTCTCTCCACCCTTGAGATGAGATTTCACCCCCAGCGGAGACAGAGACCAGAGAGGGCAGACTCAGGGCAATGACAGTAGACACAATGTCAGTCTCAGGGGAGGCTCTTTGTATAGCCCAGCCACGTTCTCCATCCCCATCCAGCCCGTACTGTGTTCTTTCAGTGCTCGGGGATTTTCACGGGGCGCGATCTGACAACCCTGCGTTCAGCTTCGTGTCGCCGGCTTTGTCTCCATTGTTGGTTTCTTATGCAAAAACCGAAGGCAACATCTGCCCTAAGATCCACCAATCCTCTGTAGTGTTTTCTTGAATGCTTCCTCCTCCTGAGACAACCCATTACCCAACTCTTCACTGCAAGGGCTCTGCTGGGTGTAATAAATACCCATGATCCTTATCTAGGCCATGGAGACCCCTTGTCTGAGAGAGTGTATTATTTCTCCTGATGTAAACAAACACTTGTGCTACGGGTTGCACATTTCTGAATCTCTCACTGGGGAACAATATAAGCAGAGAAGATGATGCCTGCTTGGCGGTTGTTGCATGCAGTTCCACAGAGCCACTGTCATCTTTATTGTTTAGTATCTCTAAACCTCTCTCACATATTGCTGACGTAATGAGAATGAAAAAAACTTGTTGAGAAAAAAGAAACAGTATAAATTCAGATGTTCTCTCTTTGTCAGTAGTCTTCCAGGCCTACAATTATGGCTGCTTTGCTTTGCTTTAGCAGAGAGGCACTGTAGTGTAAACAGTGATTGGGAGCAATTTGTACGGTCCCTTCACTGGCTTGTGGTCACACGTTTGTCATCCCAAAATGTGCAGTGCAATCATCCCATCTTTCCAGTTTATTATCTGATGACATTTGAGGACGTTGTGTTACTCTTACTCTGCATTCACACTGTGGGCAACTTGGCTGATGGGTTACCTCTCTATTCTGACCACTTGTGGGTGGTGCAAGAGGCTCTGTTTGCATTAATGTAGTGGTCTGGTGCAGGTACAAAGTTTTAAACATGCAAATCATGTATTATCACCTCTTATGATGTTACATTTTCATAATATTACAATTTGGGATTTAGCAAGCTAGTGCAGCTAGTTAGGTAGCATTAATCAAAATTTAACAGATGAAACAATGCGTTCAGTGCTTGCCATCGACCCCAAAACCCTTCTCACAGTATTGTTTTTAGATGCTTATTCCTGTAGACTTTCAAATGCAGAAGTGAGGAGTTTGAAAGGCTGTAATTAACTTTGTGCCTGTTTCCGCTCAGACAGAACAAAGTCCCATCGATAGCGAAACAAGGAAGCGCAAAAATCTGATTGACTGTTTACAGCTGATAACAGAAGAAAGTTCAGCTGCAGCCAACTTTTTCTCGGCTGATAAGCTTGTTCATCACCCACACATCGCCTGGGTTTTCCTCAGTTGCTCAGCTCTGTAGGAAATAAATGGACTTCTGCTGACATTTTGATTGCGTTGCTCACAGTGTGAACACGGGGTTAGATATTAGAGGGACTTAGTTGCATAAGGGAAGCAAAGGTGGACAGTCTGTCTAGACATTTGTTATATTTACAGGGGTTTTATAGTTGTTCATAGGGATGTGCAGAGTAAAAGAACAATATGTATAGTTAGGTTAATTCTATTTTTCTATTCCTATGTGTCCTATTAATTTTGCAGCTGCAATGACCCAATTTCCCCATGGCTGATAATTAAAGTTTAATCTTATCTGAAAACCTCTCAGTTACTGAATTAGGATGATGATAAGCGCAAACACTGAAAAAATGTTTTGGTTTGAAAATGTGCTCTTTAAATCCACTCAGTACCTTTGTAAATTATCGAAAGACACTCAGTTTGAAGACAGATGTCTGTGATGGGTGTTGCACAAGGCAGACATATAGCCAGTCATAATAGCGCCTCATTGTTAGCGCTGTGTGTCAGGAGGAAGGAGAAGTTAAACACAGTGAGATTCTCCATTGTTTGTATGCACGCTGATGGAGCCGCATGTCCTTTCACTGCTGGTCTGTTTTGGATTCTCAATTTCCGTCCATTGAAATAGACTGAGGAGGCAAGTGTCCAGCATTGTGCGGATGGGTGGGTGATAAAAACCCGGGTGTCATGCAGAGAGAGAGAGGGTTGTAAATAGATGGGCACATTGTTTTTGTTGGCCAAACAGGGCTTGGTGGGTGGGGAGTGGACAGGGGATCAGGTAGTGGTGGAGAGAGAAAACCTCGCTCTGACCCCACAGAACAGCTGGCCTCCGCCTTAATGGACCCGGTGAATGCGAGAAATGCAGCGCATGTTCAGACATATTGTGATAAACACAGAAGGAAAGACATCTTTTATCTGTCTCTGTTATTCCTTCCTTCTCAGCAAAAAGGAAAAGTTCACCACCTTACATGCCAAACACTCACCTCACTTCCTTTTCCAGTTCTCTAATTATGATTAATATCCCAGCGCTCTCGCCTGGCAGGAAATGAGCTTTTTGTTAAGGATGACCCTTTGTCGCTCTGCAGCGTATAGCGCAAGCCGATTACCCCAGAAAAAAACCCTCAGCGTGGCTGTTGAGGCCCCTAGACTCAACTGGACCGCTGCCAAGACATGGTGTGAAAAGTGGTTTGAGTGGTACTTAAGTTCCACGGTTTTCCTGATAAACACAAGATGCCTACAAGAGAACCAATTCTTCATGCAAGTGTTAAAATCAAAATCGTGAGGCATTGAAGCGTATCAGCTCCCCACTGCAGCACTGCCCAAGTCTTTGTTGTAGGAGAAAACATTCACAGGCTACTAGTCAAGCCCAGGTAAAAGTAGTGCTGGAATTTGATCTCGAATACATATATATATATATATACCTGTGATATACCTGTATATTTTTGTGACATGAAAAATGTGTGCATCACAAGTCTTTCTTTCAGCTCATCACAGGGCTCTCTCTCTGTAATGAAGAGCTTTTTCATTCCCTCAGCAGTGTACTTTGGTAAAAGCTTTTCATAAGCTTTTCATTTAGACGATATATTTCCACCAATATCCTCTTTTTCCTTGTCCCATGCTATAGCGCTGGCATTTTGCCAGAAAGAGCGAGGAAACCTTTCACAGCAGCCTTGGAGTTTTCCATGGTTTCTGCTGAAAGCTCTGTTTGCTTAGTCCTTATTAGGGGCTCCTTAAAGGCACAATCAACCGAGAAACCGTAAAGAGGAAGTCATAAAGAAGTCAAGGACCAGTGTTATTGTCCTGAGAGGATAGGGAAAGTCAATTAGCAAAGTGAAGTTGCTGTTTACATCTTAGATAAAGCGGAGAGGGTTGTATAGAGCACTGAAGAGGGATGGAGCACGTTCCCATCAGATGGAGCTTACAGATTACTTTACACACACACTCTGGCTGTTTTGTAAATGACCTGTGGTAAGGGCCTTTTTAAATCTTAGGTCACTGGAAAGCATCTGGGTGTGGTAAGTTGTGACTACAAGCACACTGACCTCTAACCCAGCTACCTTTGACCTGCTAGACTAAAACACTAGACTGTTATGGTGATTTCACCAACAAGAGGAAACAGGCTACACACCCCGCTGGGTCTCAGTGCATGTTGGACCACGCTATCACGATGTGAAATTTACATTTTGGACCGTCTGCTGCCTCCGGTGCATGAGCTCAGTTTGGAGTATGAGCTGTTTCCCAGCTGTACGAAAGACTGCGAAATAATTCACGAGATAAATTGCACATCCTCACTCTTGTTAATCCAAAAACAACGTCTGCAAAAGGAGGCAGATCAAATATTTCCTTGAAAACGACCGTCTATGCGTTATCACTGCAACGAGATATCCCTCCACGGCATGGTTTTCCACTCTGTGCGCCGTGAACGAAGGAGTTTCTGCTTGTCCCCCCTCCCACAGAAAGGGTTGACCACCCTTCTCCAGGGTGCCTGTGCAAATGTAGGATGGCGGCATTTACGCGGTGTTTTCAGCTGGGCTTCTCATTTCAGACGGAAAGGGTGAAAGGGGCTCGCCTCTGCTGTGCCGTTTCTCACATGATCAGCTGGCTTTTAAGCCGCTTTTATTCGGTGGACATGTGAACCTCTGTTAGCAGAAGGTGACATTTCACAGAGTTCAGCCTCCCTGAGTGTTCTTTCCAGTCATTAGCATGACTTGTCAAGCAACAATAATCTCAACATTTAGACATTTAGTTCATGTTGAAAAATTGGATCTCTGCTCTTGGTATTATAAATGTCAGTACCTCTAGCCTTTGGAGATATATTGTATTTAAATAACATATGTGAGCTATATGCGTATCACTTTCAGCTATGCCGTCATGGTAACGGCTTTAAATAAAGCAGGCCAGGCAGTCAGCACAGCCATTTCATTTTCCACAGTGTGCTGGGGAACAGGTCTTGATGACACACATTCATGACAGATACATTATCAGAGCTATTCTGGTCCAACGTTTCAGCCGCTCCCAGACAGCCTGTCTACATAACCACATAGTGTCTGCATCAGGAATGACTATAGGCATTGTACGCTGAATCATCAATATCGAAAAGTAGCTGTCTCTGTCTCATTTTGTTTGTATACCTGTTAATACACTCAGCTCGATTACATGTTCCTGTAAGCTTGCTAATTCAGTACATTTTCGAAGTAAAAAGTGAAAAGGTTGTGGAGCTTTTGCCGTAATGCATAATTTCCACCGCTGCATCATTTTTTCAGTGGGCTTCATAGAGAAGCCATAAATAGGGATTATCCAGTTAGAATGACAGGCTGGCATTTTTTTTCCACACTAAGTTATATTTGCGGGGTAAAAAGGTCCCTACTGTCTTAGCATTTTTTGAGTTAGAGCCTCTGAATTGCAGACTGTGTTTTTAAGGTTCAGTGCACACGAAGCAGATTCCTTGAGAGCAACAGCAAGCACAGAAAGTAGATATTCGCTGCCGTAAACGCATTTGTTGTTGCACATTTCACCACCTCTAACTTGGTGGCCGCGTTGTCAAATGCAATAGACATCGAGCGAGGTTTCATGCAATAACCGAGTGTGGTGAGCTACAAGAGCCACCGTTATAGTTATAGTGTGTGTGTGCAGTAATGGTTCTGTTGTCCTCTTTGAACTGTGGAGATGGAGAAAATGAAGCAATCAAGTGCCCCAACAGGATGGAGAGTGACAAGAGAGCAGGCCTGAGCATCTGTCCGTGTCAGGATCCAGATTGCAAACACACTTGCAAATCAACACTGGAGCACATGTTTTCTGTCTCTTTCTCTCTATCTCTGTCTCACACACACAATTACTGCACTGGCAGCGATTACTCCGGAGATGATCATTAAAAGTTTGCCATTAAAAAATAATCAGATTTGCTTTTGAAACAAGTGATTATCCAATGTCACATACGGGATATACATGCAGGCACAGCCGTATGGATTGGCTTTGTGCTGTATCGCCTGCTGGTCATGTATGACCTAAAGTCCAAGTGGGCTAATTAGCTCTTACTCCTATATATCTACCATCCAGAAGGTCACACACTAAAGGGTCAATGGCAAAGGTTGCCATGGAGACAGGCATTTAAAGATTAAGTCATGCTGTATGTTTACCCAGTAGTTTTGGCCTGGTATGGTTTTGCTGGAGTTGTAAGTTGAGATGGTTACATAATGCTTCAATTCTATGAGCAGTGTTTGTGTGAGTGTGAGTGTGCGTGTGTGTGTGTGTATTTGTGTGTGTCCAGCTCTCTCATAGCACTCTCATAAGATGTTAAAATTATCATAAAATGTGCTCAAAGATTCCCCTTGTCTGTAAAGAGGAATGTTCGTCATCAGTTACATCAGGTTAAATGTCTGCGTGTGTGTGTGTGCATGAGACACACATACACACACATACAGAGAGAGAGAGAGAGAGAAAGAGACAGAGAACTGTGTACTAATGTCAGTAGGATTGGATATTATTTGCATTTTATCAATTATAATTCCAATTCCAGTTCTCATTTGAATCTCAGTTCAACATCTCAGCCTTCTCTGGAAGTCTGCGTGGCCTCTGTGGGCTGATTGCGTGTACAGCGGAGGAGAAAGCTCTCTCACTGGGGGCAGAGCAGGCCTGCGCACAGAGATATGAAAAGGCTAGCTCTGAGTGCTCATCTTCCCCTTCATTACACCCGCACTGTGCAATGAGCAAGCAGTGGTTATGTGTTTGCCTCTCTCCGTCTGTGTGTCACTACTGCACTGTTCGCAATCAATCTTGGTAGATATTTCTAAGTTGGACAACTATTGCGGTGTTGTTTTTGTTTTCCAAAGCAGGGCAAAGATTGTTGGCGCAGTCCGTCGAACTTGTCGCAATAAAATGGTATTGGACTGATACTATCACGTTGTCCCAGTGCAACATCCCATGGTGCCTTGCATCTAGTGTTTTTGCAATGTGTGATGGGGCTTTTACATAGGATGTGGTATGTGCTGTGCTCATCGCTGGGTTCAGCAGTATCAGCACAAAAGTTCAACTAGATTGAGCTTTGGGTACAAGCACGCTGAGCCTCATGCTGTGCTACACGTGCGTTTAGTTCTGCATGTCGAAAATCTGCTGTTGCGTGGCAGAAGCCTTTGGAAATAATAGGTTTCAGGATGCAAGACTGTCGTTGTTGCCTCAAATGTGAAAGCCTGATTAGTGTATGTAGTGTATCCGCTGTGTCTGTATATCATTGTTTATACATTGTGTTTGTTTGTGACTTCTGATTTGTTGCACATACTCACAATAAGGAAGTAATGTCTGTAGCCATGGAGACAGACTCTCGTGGGCTTGTAATCACGAGGGGTGAATCAACTGGTCCCACAAAACACATATCCAGTAGCCTACAGATGTGTTGTTGTTTTTTTCAACTACAATTGTCATCTGATCATTTTGGGATTACATCCATGATCAGAGACATTACATTTGGCAAGAGATCTGTTTGACTACTAGACTATCTAGGCTACAAGCGACAGACTTGCACGACGAATCCTTTCACGGAGAGTTGTACTGTAATTACAATATACATGTCGGCTCCTTTCCACTTTGTAAAACATGACTGCCAAGTGTGCTGTCTTTCTTCATAATCTTTAAATTACATTACATGCACGCAGTGTGGGTGTAGCATCTCTCCGAGTGCTGTTGGAGTTGCAGAATGAATGGAGTTTCCCTGCCAGCGGGTCTCTGGGGCTGAACTGCAGATGGAGGAGCAGAGCTGGTGCTCTGTGAACTCCTATCTAAGAAAAATATAAAACACTAACAGCATCTGTTGTCTTGCAATATAAAAGTTGAATGTCTGCTTTGTGTGTCGTATTGTCACCCAAGTGTGAGATGCTAATGCTAGCTGCATCTAGCTGCTAGCTGCTACACATGTTGTTGACACAGTGTATTTTGCAATGAGTCTTGGCAGTTGACTTAAATCCTATAAACCCTTTTTGTATTGCTTAATGCATTTCACATGTTTTATGTGTGTGAAAATACACTTCTATCATTTGATAAGTAGATTCAAAACTCAAGTTTCTTATCAAATCTCAAGTCCTTGGAAATTCCAAACTGGTTCTTCATACCAACTCTAAATGTGAGACTGCCCTCCCTTTTATGACCAAGAGTCATGAGTCTCATAAAAACATGACAAAGCACATTCCAGTCATTTCTTTTAGATGTCCTACTCCCCTGAGTCTTTGTCAATGGATGAAATAATCCCTTTCCTATGAAGATACTGGTAAAAATGAGTAAGCGCTCTTCCCCGCAGTGCATGGGGCTGAGAAAAGCTCCATAAACCGGACAGATGAAGGCAGAGACAAACACTGGATGCTAGTTTGCTTGACATTAGCTGCAACTTTGTGGACGATCTCTGTGTACAGTAGGTGGTTTTGGGAGGGTCAAACCACCACTAGTTGCCACAGAACTTAATTGTCCTACATGTAGCGACAGTCCGGGTGTTGCAATAACCCATTCACTGTGTGGCCCGTAGTATCTTGAACTATGTTTAAAGGATATAATGTTGGGTGTAGAGAGATGAGTGAGGCATGATGGCAGTGCGTATGAGTGTTAGAGAGACAGACAGGGGTAGTGTGTATAATTACCTTGTCTGAAGCTGCTGCCAGCTAGGTGTATGGAACGCAGCGGCACCACCAACCCTCTCAGCCCCCCTTATCCCTAATTGGTCCATTTCCAAGGCATCAGGGCAGGGCTGTGCTGAAAGCTTTGATCATGGAGACCACACCAGTGTCGATATGTCCCTACCTGAGTGCTTTTGTAGTGGTTGTGCCTGGCGGGGGATTAAGCCATACTACACCCACAGAGTGTCTGTCTGCCTCCCTCTGGCCTCCCTGCGGCTCTGCATACCTGCATCTGAACCCTAATTACCTGGCAGTTAGTACATTCTTCAAACATACCCACACAAACACCCAGATTCACGCACACACACACGCATACACACATACACCCAGTGTATTACACATGGCGCTTTATAAATATGCCACAGGCATTTCATAGGTCTGCTTTTGTCTTGTGTGGTTTGCCACCTCTAATAATCTAAGCATTTACAAAACATTTATGGGTTCCACCACATTCCAGGACTAAATGTCAATCTGTGTGGGAGGGTGTGAATGTGTGTGTGTGTGTGTGTGTGTGTGTGTGTGTGTGTGTGTGTGTGTGTATGTGTGTGTGTATGCGCACATACCCATGTGTTGTGCGTATCTGTGAGTACATACCTCCCTGCATGTGCACACACATATAGGAATTTATCCTCCAGAGCTAATAGTAAGTGAGGCAAGTGCTACTAGCAAGTGCTGGTAACAGGTGCTTAACGTATGCTGAAAAGGCATTTCACCGACACCGCCCTGGATCATGTATGTCAGACAGAATAAAACAGAATAGAATAGAATAGAATAGAAAAACTTGATTGTCTTCAGCGGCACATAGCACATACACATAATATACATACATATACACATAATAGGCATCTTAAAAACACAAAGAGGAACATCAGTGATCACCAGACAAACACCATGAATACATACATAAATACTTAAGGAACTCAGCCATCAGATAAAATCTTAAAATCATTGTTTAATCATGCCAGTCAGAGTCCATATTTTATGAGTTAAAGAAACTCCAAAAGCACATCAATAGTAACGTATCGTAATCTGTGTCTTTGGCTCACACACTGACTTATTTATTCAAACATGCCATTGGGAATGGATCACAATAAAAACAGAATTAAGTATGTTTCAGTTCAGGGTCTTCTTCTTCCTCTTTGTTTACTGGGTTTGTATAACAGAAGCTAAAACAGATCCTTGTGTAGTTCTGTTCAAATGGACTGCCGCCAGCGAGTCAGCCTCGTCATTAGTGGATCAGTCTGGACATGCTCAGTATGAAAGGCTAGAGATCACCACGCTAATTGCTGCTTTTTGGCCTCTGTACATGTAAGAGTTAATTGTTCTATTCTTTAAATGTTAATCGCTTATCACAGTACTTCATGTTATGACATAAATGGATGAATGGGGACTCCAGTGTGATTACACTTATGAATGTGCTGTATTTTTTACTAATTCTTGACCTGGAATTTCATGCCCTCTTGCTCTGAAGATATTAAGGAATTAGAAATCAAAAGGATTTGTCCTGGTCTCCAATTATTTAAGCAAGTGTTTTTAATATTCTAATGTGCTGTCCTCTGGTTATTGCTAAGTCTGTTTTGGATACTTTTGCATGTTTACCAAAATAAGCAAAACCAAATGAAGCTTTTGTCTGAGTTTCTGCCTTTCACATTCTTTGGTTAAATTAGCTAATAACCAGTATGTCATTGAATATATATATAGTAGACTTGGCACAGAAATGAGGGATGGTCGTGTAGCCATCTGAGGTCACGTTGTGTTAATGCCTGAGATGTGGACTCTTGGTGCAGCTTCATCTACTGAGGGTGAACCACAAAACCACAATTTTTATGTCAGCAGATCTCACAAGCACCGCT
This sequence comes from Neoniphon sammara, assembly GCA_900302535.1. Lineage (NCBI taxonomy): Eukaryota > Metazoa > Chordata > Actinopteri > Holocentriformes > Holocentridae > Neoniphon > Neoniphon sammara. The sequence continues at coordinate 68,146 of OMKZ01005959.1, forward strand.
GTGCCAAACCAACCCCTGTTTATTTTAATAGCCCTTGGGATTTCTTTCGAAAGGGAGGAATTCTCTCAGCCTAATGTGGAAATGCATAGCAGTGTGACTTCTCTGGTCCCAGCGCATTTTTTTTACATGATGGGGTTGGCCTTCGGGGCTTGGCACCATAGTCCAAGAGTCCCCGATCGTTCCAACATCAGTTTAGTCTTAGGTTTCAAGTTACACGTTTCATAGCCTTGAGATACTGTGTGAATAAAGTCATCAGAAAGCTTGCCGTAATTAAAACTGGCCTCATTCGTAAACACAGCCATCAGAAAGCTTGTCTTTGATACTATTGACCTCGTATGGCTTTTACTAAAAACCACCCCTTTATCCAACCATCCAAGTGACAGATTTAAACTGTTTTGCTTTGTTTAAGGAGGATTACGCTAAGACCAAGGGTTTTCGAGGAAATATTATAATGACAGAAGCTTATTATTTGAATTTCCCTCAGTATCTCATGGGAAATTTTTGGATCAACAGGAAGAAAATCTTATACACGCGACGCAACTCAGTGTACTGAGGCTCAATATTTGCCCTTTCAAATATTGTTTGTTTACTTTCAGACCAGAATCCCCAGCCGAGTGACAACAGACTGTTAATCTGCCCCTAACCTGCGACTGTCACGGCCTTTGATGGCACAGGAACTGTCATTAATCCAGTAAATCACCTCCTCGCCATGCCTCTATACAGATTACAGCTGATGTCATCCGCCTCTGACACACACACAACAGCCAAACAATGATCTGGCAGACTGACAGCTTGCCGTCCGGCCCAGAGTGGAGGGGTCACGCATCAGGAATTCTCTCTCTGCTCCACCAAACACCCGCGCCCAGTTTCACCTCATTCTGGGTTACTACCAGACAGGGATGACAGGCTGAAATACAAATAGACAGACTGGCAGACGTGTCGGGCCAACAGACAGAAAGATAGAGAGATGGGCAGTCGGTCAGACAGGCAGGCAAACAGGTAGATAAACAGGAAGACCAGCAGATGCAGAGACAGACAGGTAGAGATAAAGACAGAAAAGTTGGCCTGGCTACATTTAAAAGAGACACCACTTTCATTTCCCCTCACATGATATATTGTTAATAGCCTTCTTTTAATCTGTCCGTTCAAGGTTATGTTTGCTGCCTTGAATGTGAGGCAATTACTTCAACCATATATGCTCCAAAGCATTTCACTGGTGAATAATTTAAGAACCATTAGATCATGGGTCAGTTCATAAAACATGTAAGGATGATTGCATGAGGCGAGAGGATGTATTGTACGTTGTGACTAGTGAGTAAAGTGCTTATCTGTGATGAGTATAAACTGGCATGAAAATTATATGACTGACCTGATTTTACCTTCTAAAGATATCTTGCCTGAACAAAAAGTACTTAACACAAGAGAATGAGACCCAGTGCAATTAAGCAAAGTCACAATTCTTTATTACAATGGGTTTAATTCTCCGTGATGCAGTTAATGTGACCAATAAGGGAAGAACAACGATGCTCTGGACAGCATGGGAAAGCTTGGCGTTGAGCCTCTCCCGGCCGGACTTTTATTGTGATATGAGTCTTTGTTATGGTCACTTAGCCTTGTCCGTGGCCTGGAGGAGAGATTGTTTTCCCCTCAGATGAGAACACACTGTCACTCCAGAACAATGGGCTGCAAGCACCAGGCTTCTCCTCCCAGCAGCCCCTGCAGCTCTGATCCCTGTCCACTCCATTTATGGAACAGTTGCATGCAAGTGGGCCCACCTGCCCCCTCCTCTCC
>OMKZ01005977.1:2548-14719 GCA_900302535.1 Neoniphon sammara
ACCAGGTATCAGGGACCACATGGACATCATCCTAACCCTAGCCCTTAACGACCCTTCATTCAGTCAGACAGCTCCTGAATCCCAGCACCGGGTGTCAGGGGCTGCCACATGATCTGATTTTCACGTACATGGATGTAATATATTTGCCATAAGTCTCCATTGATGCATGTACGCAGGTACCATATACACCATATATATATATATATATATATATATACACACACACAAGATCACTGAGAATACCATGTACCATGGTGATGAAGGTCTTATTGAGCTGTAAAGATAGATTTCACTACATACCAGTTTTATCAGTTGGGATGTTAAAACTCTGGTACAGAATATCTCTTGACAGCACTCTACCTGAATAGAGCCCTATTATTCTAAGGGCTTGTAACCTAAAAAATATTATTGTATACGCAGCTGATTTCAGATTCTACTATAAAACAATCATTATTTTTCTGTCTTTTATTGCCTTTATTCTTTCGTACATGCAACTCTCCAGCTATTGTTAGAGATCCAGCCGCCATTGGAGACTTTATATGATGTTTTATGGTAGATAGTAAACGATTTGCAATGCAGGCATTAAATTTAGTTACTACTAGGATCAGTATCTCTCACATCTGCTAATAAATGCCAGTATGTGTAATGGAATTCATAACTGCTAGTCCTCTATGTCTGCAAGCCTGCAATATTTTTAAACTTTTTACCGGAGAAAAAAATTTCCATACAAGCCTGCATGCAGTGTTTCACTGCTCTTGCGCAAAGAGGCAGGTCTGCCTTCATAAAAATATGAATTTCATGAAAAATGCAAAGCTAATTACCTTAAAGGTTATCTCGTGTAACATGACGCTTCTTCATTTTTGATGAAGGGAGGTGGGGTGGGGGGTGTTGGAAGGGGCTGCCACCCGCTGTGCTGTGACAGTGAGAGGAATAGAAGCTGACCAAGCAGGTTGAACATTTGTAAAAAAAACATAATGGGTTGTCCTAGATGTTAGTTCTAGCTCTTGTTCTTACTATCCTTTTTATTTGTTTGGGTTTTTTTGTCCCTGTGTTTTCTGTAAAGCACTTTATAATACTGGTGTTGTCTTTTGTGCACTATATACTTTATTGCACTATAAATAAACTTGACATAAGTGTGTACTTGGCTTTGCAGGGCACAGGAGTATGCCAAGACCAAGGCAGCAGACTGCAGCCCCCTGCCCTCTCTGGTTGTGTGTCCTCCCACCCTGACAGGCCACTGGGTGGACGAAGTGGGCAAATTTTGCACCAAAGAGTACCTCAACCCGCTGCACTACACCGGTCCGCCTACGGAACGAGTCCGGTAAGACTTGTGTGGTGGACCTTTTTTAGCCACCGAATTTTGTTGTATATGTTGGTGTGAAAAACAATGCTCACCTCGACAAGGATAATCACCTAGCTGGGATATTTTTAGCCACTGTTTGCATTTATCATACTGAACACTGATCAGAGTCCTCCCATGCAGTAAAGAAATGAAGAAAAATCTTGAGAAAAGTATTGCGTTTTTAAATGGGAAAATATGTTAGAATGCTGCTTATCTTTAATTACTGTTACATAAACACAGTTTATCTCATTTACATCCTCGTGGAGCTAATAAACATTAATTTTTTCAGGTTGCAACACCAAGTGAAAAAGCACAATCTTATAGTAGCCTCTTATGATGTTGTACGGAATGACATCGACTTTTTTAGGTGAGTACCTGGGCACTTATAATATCTACCTCATGTTTTGTTCGGAGGCTGTGCTCTTTGGTGTGGCATGTTATATGGATTTAATTTTTCTCATTTTTCAGAAATATAAAATTCAATTACTGTATCCTTGATGAGGGCCACATTATTAAGAACGGGAAGACCAAACTGTCCAAAGCCATCAAGCAGTTGGCTGCCAATTTCAGAATCATCTTGTCAGGGACGCCTATTCAGGTAAGATGCTATCTTCAATACCAAAACAGCTGTCGATTTCTGCAATATCTGTTAGAGAAGTTGTTAGGAATATTACATTGACTCAACTGTTTGTTTGCATAAGAAAATCAAACTCCCTTCTCAGCTTCAGTCAGCCTTAGGAAGGTTACTTTACTTTGTCAAACTGAGTTGTTTGTGAGCTGACTTCCTTTGGCATGAGAGATATTTGTTTGTATTATCAGATCATTAGGCTGCATGTAAACACAGTTACTGTGCTGGATCAGTGGACTCTAATCCGTTTTATTGTCCGGACTGATTGCTTTCTCTGCTGTGTGGGCACATTTGTTGATGGTGTAATGCTGATGTTAAAAGGTGTAAAAAAAATTGTAATTATACACCACTGCAACATATAAAATATGTTTTTTCAGTACAGAGGAAGCCTGCGTTATTTGGTCGATACTTAAGCTTGATATAAATTTGTATTGCCAGCCCACATCTCCATGTTCAGTTTGTTGTCATATTGGTAACTCTTCTTCTTCTTCTCTTTTCTCCTTCTCCGCCCTCAGAACAACGTCCTGGAGCTGTGGTCGCTGTTCGACTTCCTCATGCCAGGCTTCCTCGGTACAGAGCGCCAGTTCGCTGCACGTTACGGCAAACCCATCCTGGCCAGCCGCGATGCCAAGAGTTCCTCACGGGAACAGGAGGCTGGTATGGAGTCTCTCACTCAGGCCTTAGCAAACAATTAAATTAGTCTGATGGAACTTAATGGGTGGAAATTTTTAGGATGTTTTTAGTGGAGATTACCTTTCCCACTCTAATGTTCCTAATCTACTAAGGCTGGGAACACTTTAGAGGATAATTGAACTGATTGACGCCATATTTAGATGAGGGAATCCCCTATCTGAGGTTTGGTGAATTCACAATTATGAGGTAGTGTGTGAAGAATTTACAGATCAACTCAACACTGATTCAAGCTGCCCCAGTTATATCAAGTTTGATATTTACAACTTATTCAAGAGTACAAGATTTATTTGTCACATCTTTGACCTCTTGACGGGTCCTGTAATGCATGAGCGTCATATTCATTCATTCCAAAAATGGAGACTGCCGATGGCCAATGAAAGTGCAGCTCACAGTGAGGTGAGGTGGAAAAGTGGTATTAAAAAGTTATATTAATGATGATAATGTGAGAATAGTAATTTGCAAACCTCTTGCCTGCATTGGATATCAGTTACAAGCCTAAATTTGTTTTTCAGCACATTTTAACACATTGCATTAATTTGTATATTAATGCAATGATTTATGTAGGAGTGCATGAATGAGATTTGAGGTCTTGATGTCAGAAACATCAGAAGTCAGCAGGATAATCTGTATGGTGTATGGTAACCCATGACTTCATAATTTTCAAATGTAAGCATATTAATGCTTGAGAGAAATAAAATCCTGGAAATCTGTCATGTTTGATGCAGTGCACTTAAAAAAAATCAGTTAGTATTTTAAAAGTCTTGTGTTCCCAGCCTGAGAGGTAGCTGATCTGGATATTAACTGTGTCCCGCCCTTCTAGGTGTCCTGGCCATGGAGGCTCTACATCGGCAGGTGTTACCGTTCCTCCTGAGGAGGATGAAGGAGGACGTCCTCCAGGACCTTCCTCCTAAAATCATTCAGGACTACTACTGCAACCTCAGTCCTCTACAGGTACTGGACCACCAACAATCTAACACAGACATTTGATTATTTACCCAGTACATCTATTATATATTTACAGTCTAGAGACACAGGAATATTTGTCGTAGTGCTGTGGCATGGACTTTTGCACTATCTTGCTGTTTGTTGTAATGTTTGATTTGGTGATTTAAACTTTCTCCGCTTAACTGCTGTCCATCCGCAGTAGCTCTGGAGTAGATTGTCAACTTAAGGCCTAAACTATAAATGCAGTTAACTGTAAATGGGCTGTCACAAGCTTATTTAGTTTCAAGTTGGAAGCAATTTGGTGGCCATTTTCCACAGATGCTTCAAACTGGCACATAGTTGGTTTCATTATAATAATCAGCTTTCGTCTCTCTCTGCCTGCAGGTTCAGCTGTATGAGGACTTTGCCAAGTCTCGAGCCAAGGTCAGCGTGGAGGACAGCATTTCCACAGCCTCCACACAAGAGGAGGAGAAACCCAAACTGAAGGCCACAGGTCACGTCTTCCAGGTACACAAGGATGTCTTGACATGTGAAATTTTGTTCCACACTGAGAGATTTTATAGGCTTAGAGTACAAAGTGAGTGCTCAGTCACTCTAGAACATAAATTCTGTAGCTATAGACATTTTCTTACAAAATAATAACATTTTAGAGAAAACATTTCAACTCCAGTTTGACTTCATATAACATTTTTGCTTCCCAAAATGGATGTATAGTGTTTTGAAATGAAACCATACATTTTTAACCCTCATGAAAGAGATGCAGTGTGTATCTTTCATAAATGGTTCTCTGTATGGTGAAGTGCTGATATATGAATACATCTGTATTCTTTCTAGGCTCTGCAGTACCTGAGGAAGCTGTGTAACCACCCGGGCCTCGTCCTGACCCCACAGCACCCAGAATACAAACGCGTCACTGAGCAGCTCACAGCCCAAAACTCCAGCCTGCGGGACATCCAGCATGCACCCAAACTCTCAGCGCTCAAACAGGTAAACTAATGCAGAATGAAAGTAATATCAACATTTAGGCCGACCGCACCTTATCATGCCTGTTCATATAAGCGTCTGCCATCTTATTTATATTCAGAGCTTTCTTTAGTAAAACCATAGTAATACCAGTGCTACATGCAACACCATCACACCAGAATCACCCATAATCACAGTAAAATCGCCCTCCTTAGGTATTGTGGATTTTATGGAGTAGTTACCGATGCAAGTGTGCTGTCTGAAAAAGCTTTCTTCAAAGTAAAATGCATACATTAAGATTGGAAATCACAAAGAAGCAAGAAAGTTTAAAGCTTCAGTAGTTAAATTAGCACAGCAGCCTTACCCCTTTTTCATAAAGCAGCGTTTTATGGGTTTCCTCCTCACGGTTGGAAATACATTCATGACTGATCAGATTGTTTGGCTGAAACTACCTGTGCTTTAACGGAAATCTCCAATCCACCGTCTTCTTCCTCCACCCTTTACAGAGCTTAACATTTCAACCTTTACACTGTTTGTTTGAAATCGTAGCTCTTGACATGCGGTTTATGTTCTACAGTTACTGCTGGACTGCGGTCTGGGTGGCGGTGGTGCGTCTGAGGGCGGTACGGAGGCGGTGGTGGCCCAGCACCGTGTGCTGATCTTCTGCCAGCTGAAGAGCATGCTGGATATTGTGGAACACGACCTGCTGAAGCCCAAACTGCCTGCTGTTACCTACCTGAGGCTGGATGGCAGTGTGCAGGCTGGCCTGCGCCACTCCATCGTCTCCAGGTCAGAGAATCAGGTTTTGATGAGGTTGACTTAATTCAGAGGAAGAAACTTGTCCTGGATTCAGCCTTCTAACTTAACTGTTACTGTGAATGAATGAATGTTTTGGACTTTTTTGACATTATTTTACCCTCTCTGTCCTCAGGTTTAACAATGACCCTTCCATTGATGTGCTGCTTCTGACCACCCATGTTGGCGGACTCGGTCTCAACCTCACAGGCGCAGACACCGTGGTGTTTGTGGAACATGACTGGAACCCAATGAGGGACTTGCAGGCCATGGATCGTGCCCATAGGATAGGACAGGTATCTTAGATTGATACAAATATCAATAATTCAGGACACACACTTAAGCATTATTTGCTATATTATGACTAGTGCTGTTGAATGTAGAAAGTCTGGATCATGGCAGGGAGTCCCAAAAATATCCCAACAGCATTTGGATAATCTTTTGCTTTGTCGCGCTACAATTGTATATAGTTAGTATTGAATCTAAGATGCATTTGAAGCTCCTTTGGAAACCAGTGCAAGTGTAATTGGCAGGGTTTCCCACCTTGATGATTCAATAGCAGGGCAGATCCCTCCATACGTCTAATACATTGTCACACTGATCATCCTGCTTGCGTTGTGCAGAAACGGGTGGTGAACGTGTACAGGCTGATCACACGAGGCACGCTGGAGGAGAAGATCATGGGTCTGCAGAAATTCAAGATGAGCATTGCCAACACGGTCATCAGCCAAGAGAACGCCAGCCTGCAGAGCATGGGCACTGACCAGCTTCTCAACCTCTTCACTCTGGATAAGGTTAGACTCAGAGTTTCCCAGCTCTTATTTTGTCAGGTGTCCCTGTGTGGACACAGAGGTGGGGCTATGCAGGAAAAACACGGGGCACTCAACTCGCCTCCCACTCACAGATTACCATCTAAACCTTGTTTTTAATTGTCGGTGGGCCAAATTTAAACATCTGCTTTGCGTTTTTGTTAGCCTGTCGTGATTTCAACCATGTAGACTTTCACATATTTGGGTGTATCTGCCGTCAGCGAAATGTAAAATAGTAAGAATGTTTCCCCACAGTGCTGACAGGCTTTACAGATAGACTGGTAGCAATGCCAGTGCATCAGCTGTACCTAAGAAATACCTGCATTGCCTTTGTATTTATATTGAAGTCTGAAAATTCTTGCAACCCAACACTTAAAACATAATGGTTGGGTGTTGACATTGTACTGTTACCAAGTGCATGAATAATTGTTTGTCAAAAGGAGAGAAGTTGCTCTTGCAACTTGGTTATGCAACATGGCAACCCACAGACGTGTCACTTGAACTTAATGACTACTTTTTATAGCCTGCATGGTTTTCACAGTTAATTATGTATAGTCTAGAAGGTGTTGGCAGAAGCTTTTGTTTAACACTAACAAACTGTTTACATTCTATATTTCAATTTAATTAGAAATTTTTATAGGACCCCCAGGGAGATCGCACAGCTGAGAAAACCTTGTCAGCTCACACACACTCACAGACACGCATCCCTAACACAGTTCTCCAATAATGAGTGTTTAGCTACATGGAGCATGTTCGGCTGACTGTTTCTCTGCATTCTTGTTTCAGGATGAGAAATGTGAGAAGGGCGAGCCGTCAGCGTCAACCTCAGGGAAGGCCTCTATGAAGTCTGTGCTGGATGGCCTGGGCGAGCTGTGGGACCAGCAGCAGTACGACACAGAGTACAACCTGGACAGCTTTATGCACTCACTGCAGTAACGCCGTATGATGCTGCAGCCGTAGCCCCGTGCAGCCTCCTCCCATCATCCCACCTGCTGGCCCAGCAGGACCTGGTCAGAGCCCAAGGTGACCCCTACGAATCAAACTGCGGCGATTATCTGTCCCTGGCACAAGTCCCCCGACACACACCTCAGACAGTAGTAACAGTAAAGATAACTATAATAGGTTTGCCACTATCGAAGTGTCCCCAAAGCAATAACTATATAAACACAACCAAAACAACAAATAACATATATATTTTATTGCTCTCAAAGTGATATGTATGCAGCAACAGTGGTAAAGAATTTGCAGAAGAATCAGTTCTGATTATTGTTCCATTTTGAGCCTGAACCAGCCAGTGTTCAAGTGACATTTGCAAAGTTGCAATAGAATATAAAACGTACCCACCTGCGACAAGCGTCTCCGTTGCTGGTTTACGTCTCATAAAGTGATGCATCCGCTTCGGTTAACAGCAACAGCCCTACCACACAGAGCGACGCTGCTGTAGTCTCAACTCGAGCAGACGCATTGTGTCTTAATTATAGTTATCCTTTATAGTTACAGTGCCAGGTGCTAGCATTACAACCCACCACCCTCCTCCCACGCCATATTGCAACAGTGTTAACCGCCTCAGACAGAATTACCCTCACGCCCCGCCCTCATGTCTGTGGCTCCCCTACAAATAGTCTTAAAGCACTCCTGCACCCAGCCACACCTGTCAACATTTCAAGGACTCGTGGATACAAAACATGTTTTTGTATGACAAAGGGAAAGAGGGAGGGGGGGGATCGGCTGGCCAGACAGACAACACACCGTCACCACAGAGTTCTACAGCTTGGGAGTTGTTTAGTAGATGTGCAATGACTAGATGACTCCCATCCTTCAGATATCGCTGCTCTATACACACCCCCAGGAGAGCACATTGGCATGACTTTTGGCTGTGGAAGGAGGTTTGGAGTTTGTTTTTTTTCCGGCAGGAGGAGAAATGGGAGAATTAGTTGTGTACAGCTCCTCCAAATGTGGTGGAGAAATGACTTGGAAAAAGCACTGCACTGAAGCAGCGTTACAGGGACTGAACCTTGGGGCCAAGCTGAAACTGGTACCTGAGACTTGTCACAAAAGTATTTTAAAAATAATACACTCTTGTAAATATTTCTGTAACTGCTGCTTTTTTGTTTAAGATGGTGGAATTGTAATAAATTCTACAGACCTTTGAAGTATGTTTGGGCTCTTTTTGCTTCGAGGCTTTTTACAAAGTCCTGGGACAGAGAGAGTGGCTCTGGCCACTAGAGGGTGTGGTTGCACATTCAGGACTTATGATACTGATACGAGACTTGAATCAATCTGAAATAGTAGGGCCCAATCAGTCTGATTGTGCACACTATTCTTAAGCACCACTTAATGGCCCTTTATAATCACAACAGTACAGCAAAAATAAAGTCAATATCCTAAGGACGTGCATAGCATACAGAAACTGTGTCCATGATGTATGTTGTAAATCCAGAAACTGCCTTTCTCTCAGGGCAAACGTTATGAAAACATCCTTTGGACATGTGTGTTTTCACTATTCAAACAGTTTAATTTGCTGTAGAAAAACTTGCTGAAAGATCGATGCATCACTGTGTGTAAATATAAACAGAATTAAGTTGCCAAGGACATAATGCAAGTTAGTAGGTCAGCTCTTTTCCAAGCTTTGGTGCATAATCTCACATTTTTGCATAGCACATGATTACTTTGTGTCTTTGCCATAGGCGAGGTTTAAACTTGCATGCATGTAATTTTGCACAGTTGTAGAGCTACTGACTAGTTTGCAGACACACAGGTAACTTTTTGGCGAAAGTGTTAAGGTGACAGTCATGCTTTCTCCTTTAGCACCCGACTCTGGGCAGCAGAGAGGGATAAGAGAAGAGATGGAGGCCATGCAAAAGACCACAAGGTTTCACAGCGTCATACAACTACGTTTAATAAGATTTGCTTATTAGTACAGAAAAAGGAAAAATTAAGGTGGGAACTACAAACTTTGAAGCAGTAGTAAGCATTAGCAGCGTTTAGCTCCATGTTTTCAAATCACAGTTATACTGCAAAAAGTTCAGACAAGCATAGGTCCAAGTCAACAATCTCAAAAGCCTCGCCAAGATAGAACCAGTATTCAAGTCAGGAATAAAAACCTAGAAAACAAAAGCACAGATGTCTTAGTAAAAAAAAAAAAAGAAAAAAAGTACATTTCAAAAGTAGTGGGGTGTTTGTGGAAAAAAAATACCAAGCACATTACCAATCATTTTTTCATCTATTTTGAGATCACAACATGACGAGACCTACAGTGTTTACCTACCCAGAGAACGCCCATGAAGCAGAAGTGAATATACAGTATACTATCCAAGTCTAGTGTTACATGAAGTACATAGGTATATCTATAGAGAGGAATATATAAAATGGCTGCCATCATCCAAATCATGATCTTTTTTTTTTTACCAGTCGTTCCTTTCAGTTGCACATACAGTTGTTTTATTGTTAGGGTATAAATTGTTAAAGTGAAAGAGAAATAAAAAAAAAAAACGTCTAGTAAATACTTGGTGGTATGGAATATAATACTGACCCCTGGGAGAGAGAGGAAACTGAGGGGCGAGTTGAAGACATCAGGATTGGTATTAGCATCAGCTGTATAAACTGGTAGAAAAGGCCAGCCAGAAATAACATTCTCACATGAGCATTGGAGTCTTTTGTCTTTTGGATGAACACAGTAGAGGAAGGGATGTCAAAACATTTCACGATGGAGCTTTGTAGTCTGAGTGAAGGCCAGAGGCTCCACCAGGTTATGGCAAGACAGAAAGTGAAAGAGGGGGAGTGGAATTTCACACAAATAATCATACAGAAACCAAACCAAGCCCGGGGAAGAGGAAATGCAGAAAAAAATCAAAATTGAAATATTAGACTGATGCCTCCTCTGGATAATCAAGACTCTACAAACATGCCATCCCCCAACCCCCCCCCATATATCCATCTGTACAGTGCATCTCAACATTTACATTCATACTTAAATACAATCACACCGGTGCATGATTGCACCTTTATTAAAACTCTGCAGGGACCAAAACCAAGATTTTAAGTTTGTGGAGGATGTGAAATGACCCAAGTATTTACTGAGGAGTTGCTGTTTAATATTTCACATGTAAGGAAGTGTTGCGACATCTCTGTACAACATTCTCTACTGCACAAAGTGGGGATGAAGTATTGTAGAGTTAGTGGTAATAGTAGTATTTGTAGTATTTGTATTATAGCAGAAGCAATGCAAATGGTAAGTGTTGTTGTCCAGCTTCCACAATTATATCACAACATACTGCATGTATGCTCCATTCTGCCATTTTATTTTATTGCCTGGTCATTTGTTTACATTGCCAATCACTTAACATTACCAACCACCATTCTGTTGTTTTGTGTGTAGTTTTTTTTCTTTTCTTTTTCTTCGTAGATCATTTTCACACTAATGTAAGCAACATCAGCGAGTTAACACATAAAGCTTAGCATTTCAAGAATCTAGACACTTTAGTAACAATATTACAAAGTTTTTTTTTTCAGCTTCAAAAATGAAACAAAGTGAACAAACGAAAAAATAAACTTTTAAAGAATTAGCATCATAAAATTAATTTATTCCAAGTAAAAATACAAAATAATATTAATGACATTGACCAGATATGAAAGTCTCCCCCAGAAATAACTATTAATGGTTGAGAAATAAGTCTGTAAAGAAAATACGAAATAAAAATGAAAATATGTAAATATGTTTAAATTCTTTTCTTTTTTAGCAAAACTTTCTAAAAATAATGAAAATTTCTCAGTACAAAGGCTACATTACTACTGGAAGGTACTAGCAGGTAGAGTAGGTAAATACACAGTAGAAAATGATTTTAGTGAATCACAATGCTTGCAATGAAAATAATTCTGCAATAAAGATTTATGCCTCTTTTTCTTGTTTTCTTCTTTTTTACAAACAGTACAAACAGTATTGCACATTACAACAAAGAATCAAGGTTCTTAGCCTTAAAAAATGGGACTAATTCAAGTCTTGCGTGAATAGAAGGCCACCATTCAACTGATGCACCTTGGGGGCTTTCGATCAAGTTACAGGTGAAACACTTGTGTCTTTTTTGTGTTAAAAATAACATTCTTTTCTCTCTACCTCCAGCTGTTCAGTGACTCTCACAAGTCTCTTTATTTTTCTCCCAACGATGTCAGGCTAACAAATCAGGGTTATGTTGCTTTTTTACAAAACAAAAGGGAGCACATACTTTTAGGAAACATAAAAAAGTTTTCTTAAAAAAATAACGAACAGAAGATCTCTTTCACAACTCTGGTCAGCATAGTAAATGATTGATTATAAATATACAAAACGTGGGAAGTATGTTCAGTTTTCTCTCTAAGCACCTGATATTTGTGAAGATCTCTTCTTTGTGAGAACTTGATTTTTCGACCAATTCGACCAGTGGGACACTCACTCTAACCTCCTCTGTAATAAAGTAGACTGTACTCTCACTAACTACGTCATTATATTAAAGTTATAAAGCTCTAGCTCCTTCAGTTGTTGTTGTCATTTTCAAAAAATAAATTTTTAAAATAAAAGCAAATAAGCATGATAAAAATAAAAAAAATCAACCATCTGTTAAATCATTTCTCTTGAAGAATTAAATTAATATATATTTTTTTCATCTGAATAAACTTACTTAGAAAATATCAGTTTCTCTCCTAATATATTTCAAAATTGAGGTATTGCAAAAGATCTTGTCAGTCAGAAAGCACGCTTTTTCGTCTTTTTTCTTTTAACAAAAAGAATTGCTGACTGTCGAAAACTGTTCAGATACAAAGAGTAGTGCATAACAAATGTCTATCATAGAGAAGGAACAAACATAGAAAACCCTTCTGGGTGGGGAAAGAAATGTCACAAAAACACCCAGAATTCACTTTCATAGGGATACTTATTATTACTCATGGTTAGCCTCTTTTTTAAGTCTTTTTTTATTCTATCAGTAAAAAAAGTATCTTCTGCTTAGTTTCAATTAGTTTTC
>OMKZ01005980.1:29247-40839 GCA_900302535.1 Neoniphon sammara
AGAGAAGTATAACACAGTGGGGAAACACACAAACACGCACACACACACACACACACGCACCCACACACACACACACACACACACACGTGTATACACATACACATATATATATGCCCACCAACACAAGCACACATTCATATAGCCTAAGGAGCAGAGTGTTATAGCAAGAATATTTTCACTTTTCCCAATGCTCTCCGTTAGAGGAACTGATCTAAGCTGTTTCCCTTTGGCATTAAATATGCATTAGTCCCGGCCTTTCATGTGGGCGCTGAGCTGTGTTTTGTATCAAAATTCCTGGGGATATTTTCTGATACTTGCAGCCCGTCAATGTTTTATCTTCTTCTTTTAATTAAGAATGAGAATGAGGTCTGCAAGAAAGGCAGCTAATCCTTATTAAATGGAATTTCTGGGCCACTGGGTTGCTCCGGGGCTGGTTGTGAAGCGTCCCGCCAACAAACACCGCAAACCCCGGCACCGTGATCCGTTATTTCAAATCAATTAACCTTGAAAAACCTGAGGAAAAACTCCGGAAAGGACCGCGGCGAAATAACGCGAGGCGCGGAACATGAACAGAGCCGTTTACACTGCTTGATAATCATTTCACCTGCTCACCTATTGTGTGTCGCTCTCTGAGAAAAGCGTTGAGCGGGGGTCTCGCTGCTGACAGGATCCCATCACTCATGCTGTCTGTAAGCCAAGTCCAACTCAGGCGTTACGCATACCCCCTGGCCCTCCATTTTGGTTCCATCTTGTATTAGGACACAGACATCAATCATTTCTGAAGGGTTCGGGTGGGGGGGATACGATACCCTGCGCTGTGCCCGCACCTCCCACAATTCTTAGCGACTACCCTGCTCCGCTATTTCAGTTGGGATAGGTGAGTCTCACTCCTGTGACTGCTGTTCTTCACATCTACTCCCCCCAATTCCTGGCAGTCCTGCCCTCTGCCGTGCTATTATCCCTCCATCTGTAATTAAAGGCAGCCAAGGAGAACTGAGATGGAGGGAGCGCGGAGAGGAGCCAGGCATAGGTGTCCATATTTCACACTGGCAGGATGGTTGACAGCAAGACACCCTCAAAGATCCAAGCGCTTCGATGGCCTCGGGGCGGGTGTGCAAGCGTGCACATGTTCACAAATACTGCGTGTCTCTTCAGAGGTTACAGTAAAACATGCTTTTTACACAACCGAGAGGATGTTTTCTATCCCATGATTGTAAGAACCCGCACTCCAGTCTTTGCATGTGTAGGAGTGTTTAAGTTCAAAATGCACTGAATGATGCCATCCTGCTGCAGAGACTCTTTAAAATAAGAGGAGATGGGGCACTCAAGCATCATATTTGAAATACCCCAGGCAGTAGGATCGTGACCAGCAAGAAGAGACCTCTATCTCTTCGAATGGGGAGTTGTCTATATCTGTTATGGTGTATATGTATTATCATTTACATTTCATATTTAGGGACACTGTCAAATTGCATATAACAGAATAATAATTCCCATATGGAAATGTAATATATGCACATATAAGGGATTTCCGCAAATGGCATATATCACTTTATTAAGTTTCCCTGTATAAAACATTAGAAATTGGAATATTTTCATGTATGGACATATATGGATTTCAAACATATACTACAAATACCTCCCCTTTGTTTTCATATGTGCACATATAGAAGTTACACATATATGTTCAACCACATCCAGAGGGGATGTACATATGTTTGGTTCATGCGTGACTAAAGGTATATGACAACATTTCTCAACATTTCATAGTTACATACATGTTCAGAAGGACATGAGTGCCACAGATAAACAATGTATTTCAGGCTTGTGTGCATGCACTATCCACAGCCCCAAGAAACAGCAAGGTTAACCAAATTCTGCTTTATGCCAGCCCTTGTCACTGCCATTTTAAAAAATCATGTCAGGCATGTAGAGATTATTTTTGAAATGCATAAATTAGATTTTTCCCTGCAATGTCAGGTAGGCTTGCATGGGCCTGAAGCATTGTTGTTGAATTTTGCCCTCAACTTGCACAATCTCTTGTAAATATCAAAGTTGTGTGGCAACAGAAAATCTGAAAGTGCTGGTAGTGTGTCTTACATAGATGGTCCATCCAGCCTTATCGTTTCAGGATTTCCTATTGTAAACCGATAGAGTGCCTCGTCTCCTCCTATTTAAAGAAGTCTATGTGACCATAATATCACTCACTGGTAGTACACCCCTCTCAAGGTATGCCATAAATCTCAAATCACTGCCCTGTCTTCCATCCTCCCTGGCCTGGAGATTTTAATGGCAGTGTTTTGTGAGTGTAACCTCATGCCAGGGCTTTGTCTGTGGACCCACGCTGCCTGGAATTGGACAAGATTGGAACCTGTCGCGGTAATGGGGTCTCTGACCTGGTGGGGCTATCACAGACAGAGCTGAGGTGTCTGTGTGTGTGTGGGTGTGGGTGTGCATGTATGTGTGTGAGAACATGGGACAGTTAATATGTGATGGTGCGTGTGTGTGTAAGTGTGTGAAAGCGTGCATGCACACAAGCATCTGTGTGTGCAGTGATGTATGAGACACACAGCTTCCAATAGAGCCTCAAGGGCACGGCTCAGCTGCCATAAACAAGCAAGCTTGGTTATCAGTAAGGCGGTAAATATTGATTATTTTAAATGGCTATCACATTACGCTCATAAATATACATTGATTGCACATCCTAGGGTTGATATTGTTCGATTTGGTTTGAAAAATGCAACACCATTGGGAGGTGGTGAAACAAACAGCCATTTATAAATTCTGATTTATCTCCTGCAGGCTTCATTCACAATCAGCTCCTTCAAAACCAGATATATACTTAACTACTTATGGCAACACTAAAAATAGACATTATAGATATGTTAATTTTGCTTTGATTATAGGGGATGTCTGGAATGGCCACCCTATAGCACTAACAGGACTTACAAGAAAATGTCATACTATCCATAGTGTCAAATTTCAAAATGACCCCAAAGTTTCAATCCCACATTCATAGGAAATACAACTTACTGTTCTCATTATAATTTATTATATAACCCCAAACCATACAAAACCAAGAGCCTCCAGTTTTCCAGGAACTTTTGGAGTCATTTCCTGGTAGTTTAACCCATCAGTTGTGTTACAGTCCACTGACTGAAAACAAAATGTCAGTTACACCAGAACAGGCCCCGACAACCATCATGACCGTGTTCCGCTGCAGCCGAAAACCACCATACCTTCCAGAGCCGAGACTTCACGAACGTTGCGGTCACAATGTCTGCAAAATATACAACAGGCTATTAACTGCGGCGTACCCTGGTTATTCAATACAGATTTTTTTTCAATCAGACTATAAACTCTCATTGTAAAATCCTTGAGGGTATAGATAGTTCTCATATGTTCCATTTGCCGACAAATGTAGAACTAGTTCACAGCCACGTTTGCCATAGTCAGCGTTCATTAGCAGATGAACTGCGTTTTACCTCTGACTCCTCAGCAGTTTGGGCTCCTGCTTCTCCCTCATTTCCTCCTGCAGCTGTTGAGCATTCGCAGGAAGTGTTGATCAGCTTGACGTTCGCGCGCCTCACTCGCGGTGGGTGTACATAATCAGATTTGTGACGAGAGCGTAGCCGGTGAGAGGAGGTGAGAATTGAATTTTTGAACTCTCGTGTTATTGGTCTGATATGAATACTCGGCGGCGTATAAAATAGTGCGCTCCTGCTGTTCTGGCAAAGGGAAACTGAATTACTAAATTGAGACAGAGGCATACAGGGATGAAAACAGACTTCACTGCCTCACAAAGGGACTGGATTTCACGCCGCACACCGAGATGCGAGTATGCCGTCTCTGCCAGATTTAGCACTCCAATGCAGAGTGAAAGCCTCTCCTGTTCATCAAAATGCTATTCTGTCTTCAGCAGTTAATGAATGGGTAACTCTTTTATATAAAAGGTTATCATGATGTCAAAATCAGCGGTTTACACTGAAAAAAAATATCCATCTAAACTAGTTATTTGACCTTATATTCAAAGTTAGAATCTGCTTTATCTGAAAATAAGGTAAAACAAAAATTAATCTGCCAATGGGAGGAGATAGTCTGTTGTTTCCGACTAATCAACTTGTTTCCAAAATTTCACTGAATCAAGTGTTATTTTCTTGATCCTAGGGGAGTGATCTGCCTTATTCTGTCTTGTTTCAGCATATTCATACTTACTTGCACAAGTGAAAAAAAAAACATTGGAAACAAGTGGGATTATCTAAGCAGATTTTTTCACTGATTTCAACACTGAATATGAAACTAAATGACTTGTAAAGATGGACATGTTTTTGCAGTGCAACCCATTTTCTTTGATAAATCAAAAGCTAAAGTATCTCCCACATAGTTCCCTCATTATCCAGTGTGTGCATCCTAAATGTCTGATTTTTATTTTATTCTTGTTTTTTTTATCATATTCTTCAAAATCTCAAATAAAAACAGAGAACATTTTAATAAATGAGCCCCTGTAGCTTTATAGTGCGGGACATGGAGTGGATTCAGCCTGCAGGCATTCTTGAATAGAGAGAGCAGCAGAGAGCCCTGTCTTTATGCACTTTTAATTACACACGGCTGGCTGGGCTCCAGTCCCCAGAGAGCAGAGGTAAAGCACACACGTCAGGACCAGCCGCCCCTACGCTGGCAGCTCAATATCACCCTACCTAAACAGCCCTGAGGGAAGAGGAGGGCAGAGAGAGAGAGACAGCCAGGCAGAGAGGGAGGTGGATCATAGGCATCCCTGAGGGCAGCGCAGGGTTAATTCAGCAGACACATTTACAAGAGCCACAGGCGTCTGTCGATCATTCCTCAGTACTGTGATTGACGCATACTGAAAACAACTGTGGAGCCAGAGTACAGGCTACCAACAAATCGCACGCCTCAGGCTCACAGATCCAATATATAGAAGAATTTCATGTATGAATCTTCCCAGTATTATAACTTACATGCAGTTTGCCTCAAAGGAAAATGAAATGCTCATTGTCTGATATAGAGTAGGCTGAGGAGATCCCTAAATGCAGTTTGATTGTATTGTGGTGTATGGATTTCCATAGAAAGTGAAATCTGATGACTGTATTGGGCTTGTGTCTTATGACTTATCTGTCATTGTTGCACCTTGGCAGTCAGCTGACAGACATCAGTGTTGGTGGTTAATGTGATTGGACAGACATGGTGCACGGCTGTATCTACCATGACTGATTGATCAGACAGATAACAGCCAGCTGTCTCAAGACATGGGATTAGCTTTGGGCTAGTGCATGTGTGCATGTGTGTGTAGGGATGTGCAAATATAATTTTTTCCAATGTCAATATGGATTCCGGGGATAAAACTTTAAGTTTTGGCTGTTCTAATCCATTACTTTTACTGAACAATGTAGGCTTAGATCATTAGTAGTCAGAAGACAAAAAAATTGGGTTAGAGGTATGTTTTCCCACCATTACAGAAATTCCTAATGCCAAAAATGCAGAAAATTAAGGCAGTTCGCATTTCCAACATATTGCTGATTGATTCTGGTATTGATATGGTATCTGGTGTGTATGTATGCATGCTATACCATGTCACACACCTTTTCTGGAAAAGATGACTGACCATGCTTATTTATGCACACAGAGAAACATGTGCATTCCTCTCTCTGTCTCCAATGCACACACAAACTCTCTCCATCTCTCTCTCTCTCTTTCACACACACACACACACACACACACACTCCTCTTTCATCGCCACACATTCCAACAGTTCAGAGAACATTCAGTAGCTAGAGCCGAGGGAATAAGGCTCCCCTCACACAGAGAGACCTTTTATATCTCAGAAACCCTTTACTCACTCACATGGCTACCACCTCCCAGAACCTTACTTTACTGTGAAGTGAATAGTGTAACCTCCAGGCAATGTCAAGGTGAAGGAAATGTGTCAATCCCTCCCTGGCGAGCTTTCCTCGCTCCATGTCTCTCCACTTAATGACTACAGCATGGAGAGCCTTCCCCCAGCCAGGCCTGGCCAGATGAGCCCAGAGGAGACGGAGCAGGGCAAGGAGGGAATCCGGGATGTAATCACACAGGCAATCATCAGCTTTCTTGGTGGGAACTCTGCCGCTCTGGCCTGGGCCGCTCCGCCCCCCCTGGAGACAAGTTGAGCCAACACCCGAACCTGTGAGGTGCAGGGAGAGGAAAGAGAGAGGAGGAGGATGATGGAGATGGTGATGATTTATAGCACAGAGCAGCTACATCAGTGGGAGAGGTCACTTATCGTGTATCAGGGGAGGATCTAGGTGAGAAGCCAGACTGCTACCAGACTCTACCTGCTTTTAGAGAGGAGGTAAAAGCCATGTAGTGGTTTAATGAGGGCTGGTGACTCTTCTTCTCATCAGGATGAATCTGAAGTATATCTCCCACTGTTTTGGAATGAAGTGCAACCCTGATTTGTATATTTGCACCCAGCTGGCATTCTGTATACGATTCCATAAGAGATCAGTCATCAAGTGATACATATTTTGGCTCCTTGATTCATTTTGTAAGTTTTTTTGGATTGTGATATTGTGCCACAATATATTATTGCATGTCTAGTAACTGGAGATCTGGAGAGGACTCCTCCAATGAAAGAGACCCATGAAACTGCTAAGAGACACAGCCTCGCATCCCTTCCTGATCCTGCTACTATACATTTGCCCTTTGCTACTTTCACACTTTGCTAGAGCTGCAAAATGAATGGTGTGCAATTATATAGCACGATTTTAAAGTAATTTTGCTCTTTAAGTCAAGAATAAGTCATTAATTACAGTTGTGATTACAATATCTAGCAATGCAATTAGGACTTTCTTTTACCCATAATTTCTAGCCATAATTGTGCAGCCGTGCAGTGTGCAGTACGCTGGGTTACTTCACTGTACCCTCTAGTAGAGAAAGGACGCTGCCAGCCTGTGCTGTCTGTGAGAGGAAGACATAAGTTTCATGTAGCATGACGTGCTGAGCTGAGGTCTGGTGGCTTCTGCATCCTTGAGGCTGAATCTAATGTAGCTCTGTTTCGCCCAGCCCGCCTGTCTCTCCTCATCAGCACACAACCAGCTCCCATATAGCCCGTGGCATCAACACTAATATGTACTGCAGAGTGGCTGTTCATTTAAGTTTGAAGCCAAGCGAAGAAGAGCCACTCAAATACAGTAAGAGAGCATTTCCCCAAAACCATCGGTCTCAACTTTTGGCCTTTATGGGCAAAAAATAACCCCTACTTTTGAAGTTATATAGGCATTGCCGCTGCCTTTGGAGTTGTATACGTTTACATTGTGGTGCGTAGTGATACCGTGTGAGAGAAAAGCCTTGTTATGCTGTGTATCTCTAACCTCCAGTCCTACGTGCTCTGTGGTTGAGTCTGGTTGTCTGCTTTTTACTGTGGTCTTTCAGCACATTCACTCCTCATTCTGGCATGCCCGCCAGGCCGTGTACGTATGTGTGTGTGTGTGTGTGTGTGTGTGTGTGTGTGTGTGTGTGTGTTAGGAGTAGGAAGCTCATTAGAGGCAGTCTATATTAGTGCAGCAGGTCAGTTGAAGTCAATGAGCGTGTGCTAATTCTTCCCCAATTCACAGCACTGCCACTTGTTACACATTTGCATATAAATTGCCTTAAATATGATGTTGCTGCTAAATTCCTTAACGGCCACTTGTTTAAAATTCATGAATGCTTTTGAATTTTTTGGGCACGGTTGAGCTGTCAAAAAATCCTTTGATGAATTTTAAAATGCGGCAGGTGTGCGTGTGCGTGTGTGCACATGAGCAGTGCACGCATGTCTTTGAGTGTGTGTGTGTGTGTGTGTGTGTGTGTCTGTGCACGGTCATTTAGAATCAATTTCTATAAAATTCTTTACAAGTTTCTCTGGAAAGCGTTGACACTCCTCTCTTCCTCCCTCTCTCTCTCTCTCTCTCTCTCTGTATCTCTATCTTCACACTCATTTTCCAGTCTTAGCTACCAGATGGTGAAGTGAGACTTGTTCCTGTGTGTGTGTGTGTGTGTGTGCATGTGTGTGTACATCTAGTCATTCCCAGTCGCAGTGATCAGTATTCAGGACCAGCCTGTGGTCACTAGCCAGGCTGGCCGGCCTGTCAGCCACACAGACCCCTAGAGACGGTCAGCACATCACTCAATGGGCTGCGGTAGGGCCCGTGGCCACATTCTCTGTTCTCTGGCCCAGACTCTCTATATGTGGAGGGCCAAGTCACTCAGTCAGGAAACATGAAGACTCACATAGCGGCATTCCCACTCATCATGGAATGTCTGCAGTGTCATGGAACTTTGAGTCTGGGAATACGATAAATTCTCATGGAATACCAGGAAACTGAGCAAATGGATCGCTCTGCAGCAATATACCAGAGTGTACAGTATTTTACAACTTGTGTCACACGTTTTAGCTGTTTTAGCTCCTCCACAGCGAGCCCAGCTGTAGTGAAAACCAGGTGGTGCAGCTTTGTTTAGAACATTTCTGTAGCTGTTAAACAAAATTAACAAATCATGAAGGAATAACATATTTAGGTTACGGGAGCGGTCCAAAGCCAGGGCAGTGTCATGGAATGGAATTCTTCCTTAGGGACATATATAATGGGATGAGCATGGCCAAATGCGCACACACACATACACACACACACACACACACACACACACACACTCCGTAATGCTTCATCTATTGCTGGTGGGTGATCAGACTTTCGACAAGTACTCTTGTTCACTGTTAATTTGTGCCTTGATTGTTAGCCTCAGGAGGAAGAAAGGATGGTGCTTGGTGCTAAAAATAATTGAATCTCCCATTTAGATTCCGTTAATTGATTCTGAGGCTCTTGATGAGGTTTTTTTGTTTTTGTTTGTGTGTGTTTTTCATGTGTGTGGGCGTGTGCTGTATATGTGTGGGCTGGAGAGAGAGAGAAAAAAAACACAGAGAGGGAGGAGGAGGTGTAGAGCCAGGCAGGAATGGACAAATAAATATAAATGGGTAAAGAAATTATTTAAATGGTTTATACAAGAAATCCAGAGCTGTTTAGCACTTAAATTTTACACTCTGATGCTAGATTCACAGAAATCATCAAGTGACCGAAAATAATATTCAGCAAAATATGACACAAAACTCAAATATTTGATGCATGAATATATAGCATCAGCCATCTACTTTTTCAAATGATTAGCAAGAGGAAGGAAGTGTCTGCATAAAATGGCCATATGTTTAATATTACACTTATGAGTCATAGTGCTGACCATTCTTTTCCCGCCAAGCTGTTGTCTGCGCTCTTCAATTAACACCATGCAGACGTACACATGCATGCTGCAGTATCTTAAAGGTACATGTCACAGAAAAAAACAGAAAGCGTGATATAAAATGGACATGCTAGCTTGCGGGCTCACTGTGTTCTCTCCTGACCCCGGTGACCTGCAAGTATCTATGCAGAAAAAGCTAATTCAGCAACAATACAGTAAGTCAGCCTGCAGCCACAGTCGCTCTTTGATGTTACCTGCCAGCCTGAAGCCTCCTTACCATGTAGATAGCTGTAGTAAAAGGTTTTATGTCTGTGTGTGTGTGTGTGTGTGTGTGTGCATTCATGTTTAAGTGTGCAACCATGTACAGTATGTATTGAGCCACCTAGAATTTGTCTGGACTGAAGGGAAAATCCAGCCTAAAACACTGAAACATGAGTTTTAGAGAGTTTTGTTGGGAACTATTTCCTGACGAAGAGCACCAGCAAACTGTATCTATCCCCCTCTAATTCAAACTTGTTGGAGGCTGATAGAAACAGTTTGCCGGCGTTCTTTGGCAGGAAACTGTTCCCAGGGAAATTCTTTATCGTCGAGGGCTGCGGATTATGTCGGGTGTCTGTGTCATTGTTTTTGGAAAGAGCTGCTGCTGTTGAGTTTTTCACATCTAAATTTTTTATGATTTGAGCTCCACAAACAAATATCCATCCACACCCATTCTACTGGGGTGCCAGGAGATAAGGAAGATCATTACAGACTGGAAACCTCACCAAATCACACAGAAACTATCTGGATGGATAGATTGCATTAGGGGTAAATGGAGAAATGTTTTTTTTTTGTTTGTTTGTTTTGTTTTGTTTCATTTTTGATATTTTGGGTGAACCATTCCTTTAAATAGAGATGTTTCCAGTGCAGCTATGATAGCAGAAAATCATTCAGCGATATAAAACATCAGAAACAAATGTCAGGTTTTCATGTCAGCTGCTGAGAATCAAAGAGAAACAGCTTCTGTCTAGATTCATCATTTTGCACCAACGTTCATAATTCATACATGGAGAAATCCATTGTAGAAGAAGAAAAGATACCAATTCCTCCACCAGTTTCTCTGTGTTCAATAAGGGTCAAGACCTACAGTTGATACAAGTTTGCTCCTGCTTTCTGAAGGTTAAAAGGCATTCTGCAAAAAGAAATTACTAACTGTCTACAAGATACAAGGCATGTTAAGGGACAGTGGATACAACAAAAAGGGAAATTACAACATTTGAACATCGCAGATTCCTGATATTTCACAATATGGGAGTATCCAATGGTGGGATTTTACTTTCTTGCCTTAATCCAGTCAAGTGACCTTTAAAACATCAAAATGCTAATGTGCATGGACGTAGGCTTTCATCAGCTATGATACAGGCTGGTGTAAATGCAAAGATCAAACATGGTCTGAATGATTCACTGGCTGATTTGGCAGGCAGGCTTATGAGAAAGTATCAGAAATAGCCCTGTTCAGAGATGTAGTGACCTGAAAAAATTTAGTTATGTAGATATACAGGAAATGTGCTTTGCAACCACTTGAACAAAGAATGTGGGCCACATTTTTCTCTGTGTCCACTCATCTGCATGCACGCCTTTTATACAGTATGTTTATGTATTTTGGGCATAGTGCACATCCCTGTTTTCCCATTTTTGCGATTCCATTAGGGTATGTGTTTAAACGAACTTCCACTCCGTGTTTCCTTCTCTAAATGTTGTGACGGCAGGTCTAAACAGGATGCAGGTCAGCTGCGGGATTGGTTTATACAAGAGATATCGTTGTATAAAGTTGGCTAGAGAGTGACTGGAATCACTGTATTCATGCCGTTTGGACAGGGCCTGTATCAAAAGTGGCTCACTGTACTGCGCAAGTATGTCCAGATTTCACAATAGCCGGTTCCAGTGGAAGTTGGATCGCTAACAGTGTCAGCCAGTTCAGCTGTGCACAACTACAAGTAAACAAGTAAAATGAATACTACCCGTTGGCTTGGTTCTGTCATGTACAAACAAATGAGTTCTTTGACTTTCCAGTGCTTTACAATGACTGGTTTTGCTCGAGAACGCCTGTTTTCTGTTTCCTATTTGCTACTGTCTCCATGTCTGCCCGCTGTCACCCCCGCGTCTGGAAGTGTGGTGTACCCCGACTTGCTCAGTCCTGTCAGCAAGATTGAGACTGCTAACGCCTGTCCTGAGTTTGGGATGAGCAGGAGAGGCAGATCTAGTACCCGTCCAAGCCCACGTCTGTCCTCCCTTGCCCCTCTATTCCCCTTTCTTGCTCTTTCTCTTTTTTCTCCCGTTTCTCTT
>OMKZ01005983.1:10630-21653 GCA_900302535.1 Neoniphon sammara
AAAAAAAAAAAAAAAAAAAAAAAAAAAAAAAAAAAACAAGGGCTGTTTTAGGAGATGTTAGATGGTAGGAACTGTAACCGCTGAACATATGCATTTATCAGTTATAGTTCCTACCATCTAACTTCTCCTAAAACAGCTCTCATTTAAAACATAAATAAATTCCAAGACGTGTATTTCCTCACACTTTAACACACGATACATTGTGTAAATAAGACAGCTTCAGAGTTGCTCTAAGGTTTATTTTTTCACTTTGACGGAGCTAGGCTAATGACTCTTGTAGACTTCAAGTCTTTATGCTAAGCTAACACAAAATGCTAACCATCGTAACCGAACCAGTGGACATACAGAGGTGAAAACGATATCGAACATCTTGTCTCAGTCTAGGTAAGTCCGAAAAAGGGCATTTTGCCCAAAACGTTGGAGTATTCCTTTAAAGTGACAACCCCTTTCTATATTTCACCATTCTTTCCATCTCTCTCTCCCCTCTAATCCCTCCATGGCTGCCTGGCCTCACCTCGTTGTAGAAGAAGTGCACGGTGTGGTTGTTCAATTTGAGCGACAGGGTCTTGAGGAAGGAGATGTAGTAGGCCATGATCTCCTCGTCCGAGAAGTCGAACTTGTGGACGATGATGGAGTTCACGTGGTTGTTGGACAGCAGGTAATCTGTGGAAGAGAAGAGAAGAGAAGAGAAGAGAAGGGAGTGTATAATTAAGCGAAACTTACATTAAGCTTTCTGTAGCTACTATAAAAAAAACACAGCTGGTTGGGTGACTGACAGCTGGTCATCAGGTGTTGTTGCCTGGCAACAACAACACAAAAACACAGCGAGCTGCTTCACTTTGCAGGCTTACAAGAAAAAAAAGGCAGTGGATGGCACCTTGTGCTGTTTACCCTTTAAGAAGGTGCTGTGTGTGATCAGAACCTTAAGAGGCAAGATGTTCTAGACACAGATTTTGATTTTGGAATCTCACACACACACACACACACACACACACACTTATTTCTACAGGGACTTACAAAGAGAGGTCTCATGGCTGATGTTCTCAAACAGTATGTTGAGGGTCTGGAGGAGCTGCACACACACATAGCGGCCCGACTTCTGACGCAGGATGTTCAGGAAGAAGGCAAACATGTTCTTCTCCAGGAAGAAGCTAAACACACACAGATGACATTTTTAGCTTTACAAATGATTATTTCAAGCCATTTCCTCTCCCTGAGTTGTACAACAAAGCCAAAAGAAGTGGGAGAAAGAGAGAGAGGCGATGACATATAATATTAATTGCAGGGCTGTTTCTGACAGCAACAGTACCAGTCTTGTTTAATGAGCCGGGTTGCAAGGTCCAACTTTTATCACATTTGGATCTCAGGCTGGAAACATTCAGATCTACGATTAAGCTACAAGTCTGCCAATCCAGTTCTTTGGTGATTAAAATGTGTGTGAGAGTTTTATGGGCAAGTTATGCTTCAGTGTTTTGGATTGAAAAGGATCTGAGACGGCGCTTCTTGAAAATTTTACCTGCATGTCAGATCTCACAAATAATGCATGAACAACACAGAAGTGACTGTATATCAAACGGTGGGAAGCTGACCTACTTGTATTCTGTCTGAAACTAGCTCTTCGGTTCACCTGCCACTGGATGGTACACTAAAAAAATTACCTGCTGAGGAAATTTATCATCGACCAAAATGATTCATATACATTTTTCATAAGGACAGGCGTGTTTTCACAGGAATATGTCAAAGTCTGCAGAAGCTTATAGGCTGCACAGAGCAAGTCTAACAGGGAGCATATCAGGAGCCTGTTTGATTCAAAGCCATTGTTTTGCTTTGATCTGACAGAGTGAAAGGGGGACACAGTCGCCTCACAGCAACAAAGTGCTTAGTTTGTTTCCCAGCCTTGTCTGTGTGGAGTCTGTGTGTTCTCTCTGTGTTTCCCTGGGCTTCCTCCAGGTGCTGACAAGTCACGTTTGGATTGGACACTCTACACTGCCAACAGGCATGAACAGGAGTCTGACTGTGATTGTTAATCTGTCTATGTCGGCTCTGGGATGGACTGGCAGCCTGTCCAGGCTGGCTACCTGCCTTCCACCCCCACTACAGGTGGGACAGCCTCCAGTCCCCTGTGACAGAGAGAGTTAGGCAAACCAAAGACTGTACATACTTGTGAATTCATATGTTATCACATCAAAAAGTTTCTGGCCAGTTCAACAGGTCTTCCTAATTGATTTGTCAGCCAAAAAGTCTAGTGCTCATAAAGCCTATATAGGTTAAAGAAGAGAGAGTTAGCCTGTTCAAATTCCCAGGGTGACAAGTATAGTACGGGAGAGGGAACTGACTGGGCAACACACTCCACTCCATAATCCATGAAAATGCTCTTGAGCAAGACATTTAATCCTCAACTGCACCAGGGAAAGAGTTCAAGAGTATAAGGCAGTTCCAATGCACAGCTCGCGGATCACTGAGCATGTGCATGTGTGTGACTGCATGAAAACAAGGCTGAAAAAGAGTGTGTACGTTCAGCAAACTTTACCTGCAGAAATAAAGGTTGGAAAATGTCAAAGCAAATGTGAAGCTGTCACTCTGATCGCAATGCAAGAGGCACATCTGCGTACTTGCATTCATGCTGCAGGTGAAGGACTTGGTGTTAAAAAGAAAAAAAAAAACCTTACTCAAACACAGAGCTGTCATTCTGGTCGCCCCAGATGAGGATCTCTGTGATGGAGCGGATGGTCTCCACCAGCAAGTTTCTGTTGTGGTCTGTCACTGTAGTGTTTTTAGTCAGGACATGGTACATATACCTGGAGGAGACACAGGAATGGAGGGAAGAAAGTGGACAACAAGAGGAGAAAGAAAGCAAGGGAGGAGAGAGAAAGGTCTGTGTGTCTGCTACAGTTACCCGTGCAAACTGGTGACATAGCACGAAGTGTGGCTTTACATGACACACCTTACACGATTTAAAGACCACAAAGATTGCGATAACACACTGTCACCACAATCAAATCACTAACGCTGCACGCTCTTATGTAACCTACCGGCCAGGTTGTGTGCAACTGGACGAGTGTCACCCTATCTAAACTAGGAAGCTGACGAAAACAAACTAGTCTAGGTTACTGAACAAAACCGAAATGCAAAGACAACGTTTGTTGGTTTTGTTAGCTATCTGGACAGATGGATAGCAACATATTTAGCTGCCGTTGCCTTCGCTGCAGGCAGGGCTAACGTTGACAGTCTGTTCTCAACCGTTGGTCAGAGGCTAACGTTAGCTTAGATAACCATGATCTAATGCTAGCTACTTACTTCAAATGGTCCAGAGAGTGGATATTTTTCGTTTTCCCCTGTCCTCCAACCCAGCTCCGTGACCGCCCGAACATGGTTGCGGTTTTTAAAGGAGCTGATGCTTTGTCAGGTGCGTTATTTGGCTGAAGGTTAGCGTCCCGATCGATCCATTACACTCACTACTAGCCCGTACACATCTACAGATAGCTAGTTAGCAAACAGAAGGCGATCAGGCGATAGCAGCAGTGAGCGGTCATTACGTAACAGTGAAGGTGACGTTTGGGAGTTGTTGTTCATCTGCTATGAAGAAGGCTCGAAGCAGAATACAAAAGCGAACGGAAAAACTACAATATTGACTTCCCAGTTGAGTGGTGACGGTTGAAATGCGCGACGTGCCCTCGTACGTGGTGCTATACCGACTGACGCTTTAGCTGACCAATAACAGCAGAGGATGTCTGGGGCGAGCCAACCAGCTGCCGAAGTTTCGGTTGTCGCTTTGTAGTCGGGACTGTTTTGATGCAGTTGGCAAAAATGTTGGCAGAAAAATACGTGGAAAACACCCTCAAAGGCGTTTGTAGATGAGTGTTTCGCACTATACTGTAAGTGGACCGGTACGGACGCGCGTTTCTGAGTATCAAAACAGTTCATTTATTAATGTTTTTGTGCTTTTGAGCGTTGAATGCTACTGTTTTTAGCCGTAGCACCCGGGCATGTTGCGAATTCCGCAGCCCCAAGGAACGAATGTCAAGAATGCGTCAAGCTAGCACGATGTTTTGATACACCGTTTATTATTAGCGATGAACGTTAGACGGTTCAGCCTGCCGTTTATTCTCCTGTGTTCACGTGGACCATACAGATAAAAAAAAAAAAACCCTGAAAGTTGTCGTTGAGTCACTGCTGCAGTCAAACAAGGGCCGAAATGGACACCTCAGCACCATCACCCCTAGCACGTTTCTAGCGGTGACATTACCAACTCCAATCTGTCACCCTGGCTCTGCTGTAAACGCATGAAACCAGACCGTGGCTCGCTTTCTTTTCTATGACACACTCAATTTATGCTCAGTTAGATTCGGTGGAATCGCTCTTGGAGGAACTCCCCTATATGTTTTATCTGGGCCTGTTTTTTGTCAACGTCCTGATCCTCTACTATGCCTTTCTGATGGAGTACATCGTCCTGAATGTGGGGATAGTGTTTCTGCCCGAGGACATGGACCAGGCGCTGGTGGACCTAGGGGTGCTGTCCGACCCGGCCTCCGTCCCCTATGACACGGACACGGAGCTGGACGTGTTTGAGGGCTATTTGGAGTGACAAGGCGGCCCAGGAGGAGGAGGTGGAAGGAGGAGAGGTGCTGATGCAGGAGGTCTGGGGTGGATGTGGCCGAGGTGAACACACCCTGGTTAGTGATGAGGCAGGAGACTGGCTCAGAGCGGATGCTGCTGCTGCTGCTGCCTTATGGTCGCACAGGCATCAGTGTGAAAAAGTAAGCACTGTATTAAAGAAATTCACCAAAGCTGTGTGTGGTTTAGGTTTTGTTTTGTCTGTAAGTGTGCTGAGAACGGAGCATGAGTATATAAGCCAGAGGCTAACATGTCCCTGATATCTGTGTTTTGTGTCAACAGCTGATACTGGTACTAACAAAACAAACCGGTTTTGGTTCTGCACCTAATGACCCAAAAATAATTCCATCAACAAACTTCCCCGTTCTGTTTCTTTTTTCCTTTCTTTTTTCATTATTATTATTATTATTATTATTATTTAGAAACACGCTGGTACTCATGATTTTTTTTCCCTCATAAAACTTTGCCTTTGTCTTTCAAAAATGTTGCTTCCACTGAAAATTGTTTAATTAGGTGAAGGAAATTACTAGAAATGGGATTATCCATTGTGACATTGTTTCCACGTGTCTACAGGTTGTCTCGTCTCAAACGAAGGTAGCCTGAGAAAAGATTCAGCACCACCGGCCATATGGACAGCGATTGTCTCAGGGGAAGGTTTTTCTCTCCTGGATCAGCTGGGTGGTTAATCTGTTGCCACTGTAATAGCAATTTTCATCGGTCAGACACCAGGGGGTTGGCGCAGGCATCTGCATCTCTCACTCTGGACACAATGAAGGAGATGAGAATGAAGCGAATGTGGCTTCAACTGGAGAGGGTGCTGCTTCCTGTAGATGAAAAATGAATGTTAGAGAAGATCCGGGGCGTGTCCCAGGTTATCGACGATGCAGCCAGTCCAGAGGCAGCGGCCAATGGTTGTTGTGCGCCAAAACATAGACTGATTCCACAGATATCAGACTAATTTTCTGTGCGACTCTTTGGCTTTTATGTCACCTGTCCAGTCAACTGACGTCAAAATGAAACAACTTGAAATGTGCCAGTTGAGTCGGAGTGCGACGTCCTCTGCACAGCTGGATATCTCAGAGGTTCTGGCAAAATGCAGGAAAACGACGTCCATGAAAACTTGTAGTTTGCCACACACTTAATCACCCATAGACCAACTTTATTTGCCCTTTTAATTTTTCAGAATGCGAGAAAAAGTGTTTGGGGCGAAAAAGTTTTCCATCGCTGCTTTGCAGGCTCACTCATCCGTAAAGCGTGACTTGAAACGTGTCCTCTGCAGTCTTGCGTATGTCTGCATCAGGGAGTTACACACACTCAGGAGCACTGTTTGGAACTCGGGGCCCAATGACAAGATGTGACACTGGACACAGGCCGTAACACTACGAGAAGGCCCTTTAAAGGGTTAGTTGGGGTTTGTTGAAGTGGGGTTGGATGAGGTACTTCTAGCCATAGTCGGTGTCTTACCTGCCGTAGATGCCGGTCGGCGCGTGCCCAGTTTGGAGAAGTAGGCAGGAGAGCCGGCACAGAAGCTAAGAAATGTACTGCTGTGGATGAGGATAGCAACAAGCCACCTAAAAAAAGACCCACGTAAAAAAAATAATAACAAAAACAATATCAGCGCAAGTGTATGCTATATTTAGAATATCTTCACCGCTTTACATTGCCGTCAGGCAGCTGTTTCCTGTCGCACTATATTTTCTCAACTGTAGAACTTCCTTATTTATACATGAGCGCACCTGCGCTGCGCACTATATGACAGTTGAAAAAATATACTGCCAAAGGAAACTGCTGTCTGACAGCAATGTAAAGTGGTGAAAATATTCTAAATATAGCGTACACTTAAACTGATATTGATTTTTTTAGGTGGGCCTTTTTTAGGTGGCTAAAATACGTGTTCAGCATTTCTTATTATTGCTTATCTTGTGTGCCGGTACTCCTGCCTGCTTTTCCAAACTGGGGTCGCGCCGACCGGCATCTACTGCAAGTAAGACACTGACTATGGATAAGTGCCACATACAACCCCATTTCAACAAACCCCAACTAACCCTTTAATGGAATCTTTTTGGACCTTCCCGTTAGCTCGGCCCGGAATCAATCTTATCAAGGAATAAGATAGTTGTTTCTTTGACATGTCCTCTGTTGACCCACATCACACGGGGTCAACTGAATTTTTCCACGATATAAAAAAGTGTTAAAATTCAGAGGTTAGTTATGACAGCTTTGTTCACAGCCGGCCAAATATTGAAACGTTCTCGGTATGAATAGTGTCAAAGGCAGAAACCTCATTTGAAAGAGAACCTCAGAACAAGTGCTTCAGATCTTATTTGTTTTTTATTCTTTGCATTAATATCATTGAAATGCTATAAATGTGTCTAAGACAGGTAGGCTAGACTCTAAGCATGATCGTGTCTTTTTTAATTTTTATTTTTTATTTGTTTTAGATGTGAGATATTTTTTTGTTTGTTTGATTGCACTTTCTCCTTTACCTTGTTTAACAAATTAAGAATTTATGGAACTTGACTCATATTAATATTTGTGGCAGCAATAAACTGGATTAATGCATTGGGGAATTTAATAGTCATACAGGTCAGATTTGGTAGAGTCAGTTTAAGAATTAATCCGCCTGATTGGGGAGGTTGTGGATGTATTGAAGGATGACTGGTCGATATTGGCTTAGTTTGACTTCTGTCATATCTCAAGCTTTTAATGGGATGGCTATTGAGATGTACTTGACATTTTCAAGTCTTGGAAGTTCTTCATGGAAACAAAGCTTTGAATTTGGAGTGTACCATCCCCCTAACACAATACAGCAGAACTTTGTTTTCCCCCAAACCTCAAGATTTCAAAACCAACCTGTCTACCAATTACGAAATTGTGCCTGATCATTTTCTTTGTTGTTAGCCAAATACATAACTAAAACTGTAGTGATAAAAGCATTTCGAAATGCGTGTACATGCACATTTATTATTATTTTTGTAACCATGTTTAATTCTAAAGAAGCTTGTCTAGAGTTTCAATGCCTTTCCGTGTTCCTCTCCCAGACAAACTTACACAAACAAGGTTCTTCTGTATTCAGATTTTGCTGCACATGTCACTCAAAACAACACTGAGCTTTTTCAGCTTGAATCGGTACATTAAACACAGTCAGACAAGTTGTCCACAGCAAGCAAATTGCTTTTAAAAGGAGCACTGATGGCCATAGTATAATAACACTCATACCTGTATAGCTCAACGTGCAGTTTAGAGGTTTTAAATGAATGCAGAAGAAACCTTTATGCTGCAGCTTGAACAGTTTGAAAAGGGAATGAAAACACTGTCAACAGTACAGTTATTATTACACAGATGCATCCTGTCATTTTAAACAGATTTTCTACATCACAATTCCTCCACTATACAAGTTTTCCAGAGTGAGCTGGTGCCAGGAGGACTCAAAAAAATGTGACTTTTTGAAGGTTGATAGTATGTGAATAGAAGCTGCCAATAACTGATATTTTGTGCCGATTCTTTCAATTTGGCCATTTTCATGCCCCAAAATTGTTTTTTTCCCCCAGAATTTTATCCTCAGCAGGATGGAAATGCCTCTGAAAAAGCATTAAGACCACAGTACATTAAAACTCAGGATAGTAATATAAATGGTAGCATATTCAAGGGAATCTGACAAAAAATGCACTCAACAATCGATTTAAGGGCTTCCGATAGACAACTAGTGTGGTATCGATCAATTCTCCAATAAATGTGTAATCACAAACTGTATCATGTTAGAAGGGGACAACATTGACTGGCCTATATTCACTTTTTAACTGACACCCAGAGCTGGGTAATGTGAAGGTTAAAATGACTCCCTGTATTATTCATAAGAGAAATCTTGTCTTCAGGAGCCAGAAATGTTTGACTGACAATTTTTGTTCTGTGAGAAACAAGGATCACTGGTGTCAATTGCAGTATAAAAGACTCAGTGCTGTCGATGTCAGTTCTCAGGCCTGATCCCACACTGCACTGGTCAGGTTCTTGGTTCAGCTCAGCGGCGGAAAACTCTGTGGAAAGAAACTTTACTAGACACTCTTATCAACAGAGGACTGTGACGGATGAGAGCCGTTGTTCGGGCTGGAGGTCTCATCTTCATCCGCATAACAGCCTTTTACCCAGCGCTTGTATTATTATCCCTCCACCTCTGTTTTCCTCGCAGACATGCACATGCTAGAATAAGCTATGGATCATAACAAAGTTTTATTTTCCACTCTGTATTTAATAAACAATGAGTGAATGCCAATGGGATTGACCTGTTTTATTTCAACAGTTGTCCATTTAAATGTGTTTAGATAATTCTGCAGTAGATGAATTGCTATAATATTAGATCTCATTATGTTTGACTGCTGATAACTTGGTGCCATACAACATTTGGTCCACAAGAGGGCGCCAGTACACTTTAGTAGAGCTCTGAAGACGTTGAGGAATCTGCAACCTGGCAGTTTTGGCAAATCAGTGGTGGAAAAAAGTACTTCAATCCTTAAGTAAAAGTGTCAACAACATAATAGAAAAATACTTTTTTTAAAAGTGAAAGTCCTATGTTCAAAATGTTACTTATATATAAGGCTTAGCAGCACAGTGTACTGAAGTATGAAAAGTAAAACCAGTCATTGTGAAGAATGGTTCATTTGGTTGTGTTAAATCACTGGATGCATTAACCTGCAAGAAGTGTTTACATGTAGCTCTAACTTCTCCAGTATACTGGCAGCGTTAAACTATCAATGCATCATATTATGTTATTTTATTGTATGGTTTAGTTTTAAAGTAACCAGTAACTACAGCTGTCAGATGAATGTGTTATTTGTAATTTTATGTAATATCCATAGTGATGGTAGATTTACACTTTAATTGCCACATGCAGTTTCATGTATTTTCATATTCCTCTTTCTAAAATCAGTTGCTCAACTGTGGTGGGGAAAAAAATAAGGGTGCAAGTTTCTCACACTTTCTCACACTTCTCAAAATCTACAGAATTTTCTTCAGACTCATGCAAATTTCAAGGCAGACATAGGGTCACTGCAAGGAACACCAGAAATAACCATCTGATGTTGTGGTGACTTCAGTATTGCCTTTTTTCCCCCCATCATATCAATAGACCACACGCATGCTTGCGTTCCTGATCCAAAGTTTAGGAAAAGCCTGTCCTAACTGCATAGCTAATTTTTGCTAATAAACCATGACCTATAAAACTAGTGAAACTAGCTATTCATACACTAAAATACAGAACTGAAACCTGTTTGGAAGGAAGTGAAAAGCGTCTTTAAGTAAACCAATCTGTTTGCAGTAAGGTAGGACACAGATAACATCACACTGGTGCTGACATGATCATAACAAGTCGTGCCTTTTATAGTTGTGTTTTAAACTGGGGACAAATTCATCAACTAACTTTTTAAGCAGTCTTCAAATGTGTCATATAATCTGTCTGGGCAAAAAGTGAAGGAACCAATGAACTGTTGAAACGCTTGTTGAACATTTTATTTATAGTGTCAAGTTCAGCTTGAAATGCCAATATACATATACATAATTTACAGCCACAAAAAGAATATAAACAAATACAAAATGCATACAGACTTTCTTCACAAGCATACAATCACTCTTTCAAAGAATGAAACAAGGATATATAAAATCTCCAGCTGGCCTATAGTAGTACAAAAGCCGAAGTCAATACAATGATAGTGCAAAGAGTCACAGTGCAAAAATCTGCTGCAGGTATCTGTACCTGGCGTTACCACACACAACCTATAATACTGTGCATACTGAATGCTGCTGAAAAAAAACGCACACAATTGTTGCATTGATTGGATGATAACACAAAAGCAGCATAATCAACTCTTGCATAAGCAGGAAATCTCTGTCTCTTTCTTCCTGTCCCCGTCCCACAACCACACATGCATACGCTCAGTGCATAAGAAAATGTAGTTCCTGAAATACATAGTAACATGTAGTGTGCACACAAATGAGGTGGAGTGCATATTAAGAGCTTCCTCCTGTGGCTAAAACAGGTGCAAAGGTTGTTCTACTGTGACAGGATCCTGTGGTCCTGCTGCTGAAGTCTCTCAAATACCCCATAAGGGATACACTCGTTCCACATCCTGAGAGGACAACAGGAGAGGAGGGGGTTAATTTAGTCTGGGTTAAAGGATGAAACAGCAGAAATACATGGTGATGAAATGCAGTAATGGAAGGCATAAATTGCTCATTCGTGCAAGAAAGGCTCATAGAAACTCAAGAAGCTGATAAAAACACCATTTAGCTCAAAAGCCAAAAGGAGAACAGGTAAGCGGATGATGTCAGTCACACACACACACACACACACTCACACACATGTACACAAACACAGACATACACACACAAGAAAAGCAGGGTGCCCTCACCTCAAACT
>OMKZ01005987.1:2376-13924 GCA_900302535.1 Neoniphon sammara
CTGATCTCATTCTCTTCCACTCAAACACACACACACACGCACACATCCAGGAGCTGACAGTACAAGCTTTGGAGACCCCCTCCTTCCAACAGGCGCACACACACACACACACACACACACACACACACACATTCCATAGACTGCTACCACTTGCCTTGCTACTGACCCACTGGCCTCTCTGAAATAAAAATGCAAATTGCATTCTCTGAATACTAAACACATTAGTTTTATTTTCTTTACTGAGACAATTATAATCAGACGTGTTCTCAGAAATACACACACAGACAGACACACACACACACAGAGTATTGTCTCTGCAGCCAATGAGAGGACTGTTCAAATAAAAAAGTGCCTCTGAAACAAATAAAGCATACACAAAAACACACATTCACATGTGCATACACACACACACACACACACACACACACACACATGCATGCACGCTCACACACATGCATACATATACACAAATAAACACAGATAAGGTATGCATTCTCTCTGTAGCTGATCCATGTAGGGGGATAGTATGTGGAATGGAAGGAGATAAATTAGGCTGTGGGCAAGTGCTTGAAAGGAAAATCCCTCCTATAATAAAGGGGATCTATCTTATTCCTGAAGTCCTAGACAGT
Organism: Neoniphon sammara; assembly: GCA_900302535.1. Classification (NCBI taxonomy): domain Eukaryota; kingdom Metazoa; phylum Chordata; class Actinopteri; order Holocentriformes; family Holocentridae; genus Neoniphon; species Neoniphon sammara. Next base: position 3,006 of record OMKZ01005987.1, read on the forward strand.
CTACATGTTTACATCCACAATATGGACATGAACAATAAAAACATAAGAACTATAGTTTCAATCTGTGACATGATATACAACCACAACACAGGCAAACAACGGTTAAAAAATGAACTGTACAGTGAATGCGTAGCCTGGATTTTTACTTGTTTTGCTATTTAATCAGGGTTCGGCATCCCTATTAGCTAAACCCAGAGGTGATTGCTATTATTTCTGTGGTTGACCACCACATGGCTTTTGGAGATTTCACTTCCAAATGAGTTCCATTTCACTGATGACTGGCTCTCAGAAAACTTGTCCCGCAGTCAATGTCTACCAAACGGCTCCAAAACTCTCAATGATACCTCATGTTAGGAATTCTAGCCTGATCTCCACAAAATGAGCTTGAAGCTACCAAGCTCATTTGTGCTCAGAATGGTTTTGAAGTTAAACTTTACAAAACTAGTGTAACTTTTTATTTGCATTTTTTAGCAATCTAAACACAACAAGATCTGTTTGTAGAGCTACATTATATGAAAATTATTTTTTCTACAAAATGAAACCCTCAAATATGTGTATTCTATTTTATAGTGAACTTTCATGTGAAACCAAATTGAAGGACAACCACCAAGACACCACCTGTCAGAAGAACACTGGTCCATGTTTATTGTGTCTATAATGATCCATAAAGTCAGAAATACAGTCTGACTGATGCTAGTCAATCCCTCTTCATGCTAAAGCCTTTAATCTAATCCTCGACAGGTTTGGTTTTCACGCTTTGTGTCTGCTCTTTAAAATGTTTTTACACTCTGGACCAGCACCAGAACAAAGGTCCACTCTCAGTAAATGTAAGGTTAAGTACTGATAATACTTGTGAGATCACTGTTGACTTTAAATCCATGTATAATTGAAGCAGTGGGCCCATAAAATGACATCATTATGAACTCCACTAGTCTAGAACTACTGAGACAATCTACTTTCTTTTTCCTCTCTTTCCCTCCCTTTTCTCATTCCCATGGTCTGAGCCACAAGCAGCTATCATCTCCTCACAGTTTATGTGGACCAGCCAAACCCAGCATGTACTGCAGAGCTAGGAGTCTGCTAATGAGCTAATGGCTAGTGCTCTACAGCCGTTTGACTGACATGGCCAATCCGCGAGCTCCGCTTGCCTTTCACCTACTTGTGGCTCTGCTGTACTGCCAAAGCTCCCATTAATTCTCCCCATGGGCTTTTTTTAAGGAATCCGCAGAAAACCATTGAAACGCAACCTAAAACCTCAAATGGGCATGTCAGTGTGGGCTAAGTTTAAACTGGCACAGAGGAGTGTACTTTCCTGCACCTCGGGACCACTGAAGCTGACCTCGACAAGCAGAGACAGGGTTTAAGGGATGTGTTTGCTGATGTGCCTTGGCTGGATGTGTCTGCTAGATCACTAACTGTGGGGAAAGTAGCATTGTCAGGTTGTTGCGGCGGGCTGTGTGGTGAGACTGGTCCACAGTGCCCCCCGCCCTCCCCCCAACCACCACAACTGCATCTTTCCAGGGGTCAGGACAGGAAAAGAAAGAATCTGTTAAAAAGAAAAAAGAAAAAAAGAAAGAAAGAAATGTTCATCCAAAACCTTATGAAATACCCATGCCTGAGGACAAATTGTTTGACTGAAATGAGCCTTGGATTGAGGGATTTTGGAAAGAGAAAAAGAAACCAGAATTAGCTGACAAAGAAAGAGATCAGTAGTTCTGCGTGGAAAGAGATAAAAATAAAAACAACAGACTAAAACTAAGCCTTTTAATATTTCTGGCTTGCAAAAGCAAATAGCGATTCTGGCAATCCCTATTATTCATCAGTCTAAAACAAAATCATACATTCTGCCAAAATCTATGACACAGACACATCACTCCACTAGAACATTAGTCCAGCAATTTGAAACCCTGCACTCACAAATCACCGTACAAAGCACAACGGGGAACAAAGCAAAACTGACCTTTCAAATGATTAAGCTGAAACATTATCATCATGTTCCCCTTTTTTTTTCCTTCCGCTAGATCAGAACAACTGGTTTGCCAGTCCAGGGCTGGCAGGGGCAAAGCCCATCTATGATTTCAGTTCAGAGCTGCAGGGCTGAGGGGCCAAGTTGGCCGGTGCCCATCTGGAGCGGGCCAAATGTCTGCTCCACTCAGGCTCAATGCACAGTGGTGATTACTCCGATGGTGGGGCGGCGGTCATGGTGGTGTGGTTATAAATATAAGCCCCGGTCTGATCCCTCTTGTTCATAAACAGAGGTTTGGAGCTGCTGTGGGAACCAAGCACAAAGGCTTGTGGGCCTCTGAGGGCAACTGAGCTCCACAGCCGCTATACTGCCTAAAGTTTGTCTGGCCAGCTGGTGGTGTCCCTCCAGATGAGGACGACTGGGCAGAGAATGAGGGGATTGAACAACAGAATAGAGGGAAGGAGCGATGGTTGGCACAGGAAGAGGGGGTGGCAGAGATTGGAGAGATGGAGCATGGAAGCGGAGAGAGGCCACAGGGCATTAGTTCAAATTGACAGGGAGATTCTGATGCATAGTTAAAAGGCAATGAGGCTCGAGGCTTTTCACAAACACACTTTGGAGAGATCTGAGTAAAGAGTGGAGTGAAGCACGTGTTCTCCTTTCCAAAGACAATAAAGCATCCAGCAACTGTGAACCAGATCACTGCATGGATTTCTCGTGAAAATAGAGCTAACCAACCAACCCAACTGGACAGACAATTGCTGTGATAATAGGCCCACACTCTCAAATCCCAAACACAAGACATCTCTGAGACTTGAGCTAATTAGCGGTGCTAGGAGCTGAACCAAACTGGTGGCATCCTCCAGCGAGCTAGCTCTGCCATGTTGCCCACTAATCCCTGCCTGGATCAGCGAACCCCTCCTACCGGTCAGCTGGCTCAGAATGCCCGCTCCACAACCAGACCCACATTAGCATTAGCATCAAGGGTTAGGCCGCTAATGCTGCCAGCTGTGCACGGCTGCCCCCTCCACGCCAATCCCTGCTGAACAATGGAAGGGGATAAGGGGATGAGGGATGAGGGGTGGGGTGGGGTGGGGTGGCATCCCCAGGGGGTAAACGTGGCTGGAGCGCCCTCTTGTGCCAAGTGGTCCAATCTGTCGAGTGTCCAACCTGTGACGAGAGGAAATAACTAAAAATAACTAAATAAATAAAAACTTGATTGATTTTAAAGGTGTTTGGACAAGTAATAACTTCAATAACGCCTTGAAGTTATTTTCACGGTCACATCAGCAATTATATATTCAGAAAAGGTGGCATGTCTAAAATTTCCAAAATGGTATTACATCATCTTTTGATGTGAAACTTCATGTGCTACTTGGGGCACTTTATTTTTACCTGTGATTAAGTATCTAACTATACAGTGACATTTACAGTACATTGCTTTTTAATGGTTAGCCCCAGTGGTAATCAAAACCCTTAATTTTGGCAGTGGCCGGGCATTACTTTATTCGTTGAATTACGAAGCATGACAAGATACAGTACACAAGATACGAGCGCTAGAAGGGCATGGCTGAGCTGGCGACACTGCTTTCTCACTTAAGCTGATAATTGGCCTTATTGATGTATAAAAGATATCCCACAGAGCCTTGTGAAACACCATTAGCAGGCAGTAGCTGAATTGTTCATGAGCTGCCTCCAAATGAGAAAGAGGGGTAGAAAAAAAACTCTGAAGATTAATAAGAGTTCCCCTGGAGTGTGATAATAGCATGTGTGTGTGTGTGTGTGTGTGTGTGTGTGTGTGTGTGTGCGCTCGTGCAAAGTGTGTTTTCAGCCGTCCTTCCATTACTAAAGTTTCCATTACTAAAAGACATTATTAAGGGAAAGTAATCTATTTCAAATCTCAAAATCAGGGGAAAAATGCGCTGTCATTTAGAACACAGTAAAGGGTGATGGTCATTATCATAAGGGCCCTCCTCATTCCAACTGGGGCTGCTGAAGTCTAAATGATCACACTTAAAATGCCCCCAGAGTGCCACAAAAATGAGACAGTCATAGCAAATGTACACTAGAGAGGCATTCTGGGAGGGAAATCTTCTGTGCTGATGAGTCTGTAGTGAATGATGAAAAAGTAAGTGGCTCTAATAAGGTGGATCTTTGTCTTTGTAGGCTCCTGGTGCCCATTAGAGGTCTGAACTCTGCTGACAAAGATAAGTGGCCACAGAGGAAAATAAATACAAGTATAGTGGTTATCACAGCGAGAACAAGCACAGCCCTGAAAAATAGGCATGTGTGCAGTGCAGTGTAAGTGTAACCTTTCTAATAAAACAGTGTAGTGTTAATATTAGTATTATGAAATACACATAAAGTTTAAGGGCTTAACGCACTTACCATATAAGTAACATGCTGCATAGTGATATATGAACCAAACTGAATTATTAACTTAGATGTCAAGAGTAGTTATGCCAGGAGCAGCATGGCACATTACATTGAATCTGGATATACTTAAACTTTCTCTACTTTACTTCTCATGTTTTTGAGCAATAGTCTGAAAGAGGAAGTTGAAAGAACCCATTACAAATATTCATGGGTTTGACTGAAAAAGGAAATATGTGAAATATTAAACAGAGCATTGCACACTGTATCTAACGATTCCTGAAGTCTCTGTGTATGTATTCAAATCCAAACCTCATAATTATTCAGAAAGGGGAGCCGAGGAAATTCTGACAGGGGGTTATCAATGAGAAATGACATCTTGTTAAGTTAGGAATTCTCTTTGTGTTAGCAAGGTTTCTCTAGTTAATCTGGCACCTTTCTTGATCTGCACCAAGGTAATTGGAATGCACAGTGAAAATGCCTGCCGTATTGAGCCAGCAGAGAACAATGAAAGAAATGGATATCACACCAGACGTTAGCTTTCTAATCAATTCTCTAACTCACTGTTCAAAACTAGGCTTGTACTTTTTTAATGAGGACGGGGGGGTTGAGTCTCCCCAGCTCCACTAGCACAGTAGATTATAGTTCCAATTAAGAAAACTTTCACTTAGACAGCGAGAAGAGTTATGTCTTTGTTGTGGAAGCCTTGTTTGTTGTTGGTTTTTCCAGACAAAACCCAACAAATGTCTACTAGAACACCTATATCCATCAAACAGTCAGAAGATGTGGTAGAGAGAGAAACAGAGGCAGACTGAGAGAGACAGAGAAAGAAAGATCACATCTTAAAAGTTTGCTTGACTGTGTGTGTGTGTGGTCATGTGGTTTGCGTGTGTGTGCTTATAAGAATGTGTGTGTTTATATAAGTGTGTGCACGCTCATTTATCTAACACTGTGTGTTAGCCAGTCATCATAGCCCCATTGCCCTGGCATTAAGCAGAAGGAGGGGTGAGGGGTCAGGTCAGGGGCAGCCTCGACCTTTCCGTCTCCATGGCACGGTGTCATCCTCTGGGCAAGGCAAACAAACAGGCCTGGCCCCCGGGCAAGGTGGGCTCAGCAGGGTGGCATTGCCAGGTCAGGTTATAGCCTGGGACAGGGCAGGATGGGATGGCAGGCCTTTGATAGATGCAGCTCATTATTTTCACCCCAGAAAACTGAGACAATTACAAACAGAGAGATGTCATGGCAACTCGGGTATGGGGTCACAGGCAGAGGGCTTTTCATCACAGCTAAATCAGCCACATTTGTCAACTCAGCCACACAGGAGCACACAGACACGCACGCAAGCCCACATGTACACACGCAAAGTTTTGAACATTTGATTACCAACAAACTTTGTTGGACGTAGCATCACAACAGTTTGCACAATAACACAACAAGTTCAGTCTCTTGTTTGATAAGCAGATTATCTGTCCACAAGGCTTTCTGACCACTAGAACACTCTGAGATGCCAAAACTGAATGGTTTTGAGTGGGTAAAATAAAGGTTGATCAAAATTATGCATCAGAATAATTTAGAGTTAGTAAAATAAAAGTTGATCATAGGTGAAAAACCTATAATCTTCTCTTAACTAGCCTGAGTAGGAAAAAATGTTTTGTTTTGTTTTGTTTGTTCGCTTGTTTGTTTGTTTTTTTGGTATTTTGCCTTAATTAAAGAATTCATAGTGGAAAGAAATAGAAAATATTGGGGAAGAAAGAGTGATAATTTGCAGCAAAAGTCAGTGAATCTGAATCCAGGGCACTGCTGTTACATGCATCATAGCCAGGATGCCTCAACAACATAACATTTTTGAAGCATTATCTTACATACTACTGAAAAACATTATTATAATTCTGATTTTATTGTTATATTCTTACTCTTATATTCTTACTCTTACTAATATTTTTTTATTCTCATTTTTTTGTACCTGCATGCGTATATTTGTATGTGTAAAGTGACACTGTATTTAAAATTCAACATTCACTGTCCAAACGACACTATTCCCAAATGTTCAAGTGAACTTCTTATGAACTTCTTATTGTGACAAAACCTCAAAACTCATATAAACTGCAAATCTCCTCAACCTGAAATGCAACCCAGTCAAGCAACTGAAAACTCCCAGTCCACACTTTTTGGTGTATTTTTTCAAATATTACCTGCATATTTTGCCAGGTTGTTTTGTATAATTTAAAGAGACTGTAAGAGAATGAGGCGTGTGTGTCATGGCGTCTCTCTGAACTACCTATATTTACCACTGAAAGTGAATTCTTTATGAGAGCACAGATATCAAAGACAGGGGGATCAAAGAGGATTTAATAAGCTACCCACTGTTCTATGAAACCTGAACTTTCATGTAGTGCATTTTCTTTGGTTTCTTCATTTTGGGCTTTGGGCCAAGCATTGACACTAAAGGCAAACATCTGTAGTCACACTGTCATTCTCTATTCCTTTAATTTGTTAGTCTGTAAACCTTTGTAGCAGAGAATGTCCCAGTGGCTGGCAAGTGCTGATTTTTCAAACTGTGTCGGTTTTGTACCTCTCATGAATATACCTGTTCTTTTCACAGCGTACCTCTTTTGGCACGTGTCTCCTTTGCTTTTCCCTAAACTGTTTGATAGTATTAATGTGTGTATGTGTGCGCATATGCATGTGTTTTTCTATAGGCCTAGCAGGAGTGGGAGTGTTCTGCTCACAAAAATTAATATAATTGCTGTTGTAACATTAAGTTTTCACGGGATGTTATGGGGTTTTTACTTAACCTCTACATAACCACACTGGGAACAATACAAAAAAAAAATTGTCAATACAAAAAAATTTGTCATGTGGGCTATGTGAACTGCTGTAGCAAAAGAATTTCCCTGCAGGGATGAATAAAGTTATCTCTACTCTACTCTACTCTAATCTAAAAGAAGGGAATGGCTAGAAATGTACTATGGGTGCGGCTTGCTAATGGTAGGGGTTTGCATCTTACAGTAACAACAGTGCAACAATCAGAAACCATGATCTAAAAAGACCACAGCCAAACCCTCCAAAGTAATAATAATAATAATAATAATAATAATAATAATATAAATATGAGGTAGTACTGTTATTAAGGAGATAATTAAAGATGATCAATCAGATAATAATCATTGCACTGCTGCTGGTGAATCATTTCAGTATTGGCAGTCAATTTTTCACAGATTAAATCTGCTTTAGGTAACTTTGTGTGCTGGCAGCTCCAAATGACAGAAAGTGATATCAAGCAAGTAAAATTTGCACCTCAATACCTTGAAATCACATAAGGTCGCATGAGTAAAAACCACATCGAACACTTATGTTTGCCTACGCAGCACATCTATGATCACTTTATACTAAAGTGTACTACGGAGTTCATTTGTGAAAACAGGACACATCAGTGGGATCTCAGTTAGGGGGGGTGGATCAGTCTTCTCTATGGGTTCTCTAAGTTAGGTGTAATTTTACAAAAATATATTGTCTAAGGCAGCTTTAAACAAGACAGCTTTATTTTTAGATTCATAAAAATCTTTAAATTTAAACAATGTATTTTAAAAGGGTAGCACATGGGTCATCAGTTGATGATTCAATCAATCAATCAATCAATCAAATTTTACACAATACATCTGATACAATTCATTGCAATACAATGTGCTTCACAATAAAGGCAAAATTAAAATGAATTCAAAAGATACAAGTAGCATAGGAATATCAGTGTAAAAAGAAAGGAAACCTTTATTGTCTTGCTTTGTTTTGTTTAAGAAGAATAATAGTGTATCTGTTGAATAGTGTTCCTTAGCCCAGTACAAGACTTTAAGTGTGTTTTCAGCTTTTGTTTAAAATTGTCATAAGTGTCTACTACCCTAATATTCTCTGGGAAGCTGTTGCGGAGGCTGCTTCCCCAGCTCTCGCTCTATTTGAGGGAACAATCAAAAGGCTGGAGTCAGAGTATCTGAGGGACGTACCAGCGAGATGCTTCATGAGTGCATAGCTGAAATAATGAAGAGCAAGTCCATGAACATATTTTAAGGTCAAGGTTTAAAAATGAACTGTAAAACAAACAAAAGCCAATTGCAGCAATTTAGTCTGCTTGTAATAAAACTGGTTAAATTTTGCTTAAACGCTTAAATTTCAAAAAGTTATGAGACTTATGCACTCAATACAGCAGATTAAAGAGGTCACAGGATTTAAGTCTCCCGATATGAGTACTAGGTAGATTTGTGTGTTATCAGCATGTTGATGGAAATTAAAGCATACAAATTAGACTAAAAAAAAAAAAAAAAAAAAAAAAGTCCAAAAAAGGAGCCCCGAGGACTCCTGCATGTTATGTTCACTACGTTAGACCAATTAAATATGACATAAACAAATTTAGAAATGTTCCAATATGGGCCAATCCACTTACGGAGTTTATCAAGCTGAATATCAAGTAGGGGCTTACTGTGTGAAATTATATGATAGGCAGCTTTCACACTTTAACAGCAGTAGTGAGGGAGTCGAGACCAAGTTAAAGTCCTCTTCCATATGATATAGAGTGGTGAATCTGCATTTAATCTTCATTTAGGGAAGAGGCACCTGAGCATTTAGGTGACAAGGGAAAGGAAGGTGGTGCGTTAACATCAGCCAAAAGATTTTTGTAGCAGTAGTAGTAGTAGCAGTAGTGTTCTGAATTGGCGTATTTCAGCAGACTATGGTTAAGAAGAAATATATCTCTCCGTGCTCGATGAATCAAACCTGGAACCATTTAGGCAAAAATCTTTTTCCTTTGGTTATGCAACCAGACATCATCACATAACCTCAGTGCTAGTGGAAATCTTTGGAAAGTGTCATAATTTTACAACCACTGATTTCATGTCAACTTGTAATTATATTTTCATTATAAACATTGGGCTGAGTAACAATAACAGCAATAGTCCAGTTACTTGGTAATATTTCAAATTAACTGTGATTATAGCATTTAGCTCTAATGTATTCCACTCCGTCTGGCAAATGCTCAGCACTGCCCCTGATGCCCAAAAGACTGTACTGCACTCATTTTGCATATCACTGCAGTCAACGGCTGTGGTTTGTCTTTCTCTCCACATAGGCCATGCTGATACCATGGCAGAGAGCCCACACAGTTCAGTATATTATAATCAAGTTGTCTATATAGTAGACAATGAAAACAAACCATATAAAATAAAATATAATGATATTCAGTAGAACAACTGAGTCGAAAAAGTAAAATAGTAAATTTGGCCACCTACTTAAAACATTAAATGGCATTTATTATCTCAGCATGCAGCTTGGATGGAAGTATCATGATTTTTTCTTAGACATAATATGAAATCTAACCCTCTAATGAATAACCAAAAAAGAACAATTAGGAAATGTTACAAGGTTTTCATATGGCAGCAGCTGTAGCTGCAGACTCTCCCTATATCCCTTGCACATGCATGTTTTCCTATACCAACTTGCTTTATGGAGAGAATACAGCTCTACTGTAGGTGATACACCCTAACTTTTCCCTTCATTCTCTGGGTCCCATGAGGTACTGGTCCCCTGTGGAGGAACCTCGCAAGGCCTTCTGATATTGTCTGCTAGGTCGATGGTGTGTGTGTGTGTGTTTGTGTGTGTGTGTGTGTGTGATGCCCTTTTCCCAAGGGGATTACAGTAGCTCACTGCACTGTTCTGTATGTCAAGTCATGTCTTGGGGTATCGGCACATAGTCACTATAGTGCACAGTGCCTACTGTATTCGTCAATACAAGGGGAATACATTGTATGGATAAAGGATCATACAGTACAGCGGTGCAATACCACAGAGAAAATTCAGCAAGATGAGGTGCATATGTGATGAATTTAGCATACAAAAGTGCAACAGAATTTTCGAAGTTGTACTCAGAAGCATGCCTGCCTGCTGAGAATATGCAAGCTGCTCCAAGACCTCAAAATAAAAATGTATGGCAAAAGGGCTCATACATACAAACACAATGCAATGTCATCTCCTTCTTCTACTGGCACAGCCACAAGCTGGGGGATCAGTGTAGACACAGAGTGGACAGACATTAATGGAGTGTGCCATGCAGTCTCAAAATATGATCCAGTATCTACTAGCTTTCTACTGTAGAATACATTGGAATACCATACTGTAGCCAGCCTGGACAGCTGGCTGGCTGGTTGCATGGATGATTAACATTTAATGTTAATGGTAGGCTTATGTTCAGGGCAATGCTCTGAGGTTAAGTAATGATAATAGCAATGTTGGCCACACCACATCTGTAATAACGCTGTCTGCAAAGCATGCTGTGATGATGTTAAAATTACTACTCTCTGCACCGTTTGCTGCACAGTCAGACAAGCAGCTTTATTGTGTAAAGAAAACACAGAGATCAGAGATATGGTCCACACACACACACACACACACACAAACTTCAATGCAATGTACATGCACAGGAAAATTGAACAATGAGTTCAATGTTCCTTTTAATGAATTAATGAAAAATGAGTAAAAATGATGCACGCAATCACCAAAACACGCAGAAAGACATGTATGCAGACACACACACACA